>BGPR01042934.1:0-13104 GCA_013235015.1 Araneus ventricosus
AGCCATGGTCATGGTGTATATTTTCTGCAGAAAGATATTCCAAAATTTACGCGTACATTTATGCCATTAATTTAAAAGTGATAAGAAGAAACACTTAGAACTGGAGTCTAAAATGTTGATATTTTGAAATTTTTACAGTTCAATTTTGTTACATTATAGGACAATCGAAACAAAATTGTAGACATCAGTTGACTTCTAATAAAATTTGCTCTACAGCAGTTAAAAAATCCAAAGTATAATTACTTACTATATATCTCATATCTGGCTGTAACGTCTCATATTTCACAAATACGAAACTAAGGCACATAGAGATGTTCAACATGCTAAATATTCTCTGTCATTAGAGAACTCATCAGTCATTTTAAAAATATAACCGTCGATCTATTCCTTAAATTGAATAGCTCTAAATAGTAAAATAAATTTTCTATCGACTGATATAAAATTTATCCTGCTTATCTATTATGTCTGATGGGTTCCAGAAATTATATTAATATATTTCCAAATTAATTTCCATGGGGTTTTTGTTAGAAAGTAGTAAATTATGTCATATGTTATCATAAAATGATAGTTTGACGTTGCAATATTTAATCTGATATTGATTGCAGTAACCGTGATGAGGTTTATTATTACATTTTATGTCTGATGTAGAAGGGTTTCTTTTGGTTTGATTGAATTCTTCAAAAAGAACTCCTTTTGAAAATTTTAACTTTGATTTGTTTAATAGTAAAGGTGAGAAATTTTATGGTTACAGAATTATTAAAAATGTTAAGAACGAAAATACTTGTCAATTGTTTTACTAAGAGGTTTTTAAAGAAGAACATAGAAGACATTTAAATAAAAATATTTGGAAATACAAAAACATAAGGCTATTTATTTATATTTCCAACTGCTAAACATTTTCTCCTCGCAGAATTATTTAAATACGCTGATTTTGATGGAAATCTCTGAATAGTGAGTGACTGTTTAGCTCTGCCTGATTTGCTGATTTTCTAATAATTAAATAATACAATAAAGCAAATAAATGCACAGAGGAATTTGAGAAATATTACTTGGGGCTTATCCCATGCAGCATCTAGTGTCTATTATATGTGCAATCATGCATTTTCGGCTAAATAGTGCATTTGTTCCTGAGGCTTCAGCCTGCTAAAAATAGAGTGACGGCACAACTATCGTCTAGGAAAGAAGTTGAGTCAAGGTGATGATTCAGCGCCCATTATGCTAGTCTGTATTTTCAAATTAGCGCATCTCTGGTTCTGAAGTCGAAGCTTGCTGTAATACATTCCTCGCTCGTCAATTCATCGTCTAGAAAGAAGTTGGAACTAAGGTAAGTGGCCATCTGAAGCGCTCCATTATGTGCCAACCTGCATTTTCGGCCAATACTAGGCGCATCTCCTATTCCTGAAGCTTGCCAAAAATACAGCACTCAATAACTATCGTCTAGAGATAACCAAGGTGATGATCTACGCTCCATTATGCCAACCTGCATTTTCATTAAATTACGCATTCTGGTCCCTGAAGTTTTAGCCACAAAATACAGCACTCGGCCAACTATCGTCTGGGGAAAGTTTGGAACTGCGGTGATGATTCATGCCCATTATATGTAAACTGCATTTCGGCCAAATTGGCGCATTCTAATTCTGATGCTTCCAATTCAATCAAAATATTAAAATGCATCAATATCATCTGAAAGAAGTTGAGCCAAGGTGATGATCCATGTGCGAAAATTCTCCAAAACCAAAAACGCGCCAGGTGTGCATTAACGGAAAAGCATCAGTTTGAAGCTGCAAATGTTGACATATTAAGCACTGTGATGTTCAACTTACTAGAGTGAACTATTTTTGACATCGATCTGAACGTTTTGTTGGATCAGTCTAATCCCATCCGTTTCTACTTCTAACTGATCTCTTGGAATAATCGGCAAAGTTAATACCTTTCTTTTTCTCTATAGATTTGAGCCGTTATGGCTCAGTGGTAAGGTAACCCTGATCGGAGTGGGTCTCCAAATTTGGAACAAGATTTTCCAAAAGATCCGCTACAGGGCTCTTGTCCACGCTAGATTGAGAAGCAATTAGAGAAAGTGTGAAGTACAGATAGTGCAGTTGGGTAATGGCCACGTACTTCCCTCCGAGCTACAAATGCCGGATACAATTTAACGACATTTTTGCTTAAGATTTTCGATGTTGGAAATCGAAACGTGGCCGGATTTATGTGTGCAAAATTCTACTGCTATCAGTATTTGAAGCCACTATCGTTTCTCCGATATTTTGTGTCGCTAATGACTTATACGACACAAACGTACGTGCACCAAATGCCCATATCAAGAGTCAAATGCCACTTGGTATGTCATAGATACGCTAAAGTTTGTGAGAGGTAGTGCCTGCTCAGATGTCTCAGTTAAAATACATATAGGCTCGTACCAATGACTTATCCGACACAAACCGCATGCGCACCTTCGGGCCTCCAAATCTGACATCAAGATTCAAATACCAATTTGCTGCCTTCACATGACGTTAAAGTTTTAGAGAGGTGGTGTCTACAGTGGTGTCACATTTGACCCTTATTAAAATGATGAGGTCTGTACCCAATGACTCATAGAACCGATGAATAAATCGCACAAAAGCATCTTCAAATTCAAATCTGACACTGACAAACAATTTGCTACCATGACGCCAAGTTAGATATAGTGCCCGTCAGATGTCTCAAAGTTAAAATTACGAGGTTCGCAACAATGACTTATCCGACAAACCGGTGTGCACTGGCCTAAATCTGACATCAAGAGTTTCCAAATACTTGCTGGCCCATGACGCTAAAGCTCTTGAGAGGTGGTGCCTACTCAAGTGTCACATCTTCAGTTAAAATTACGAGGTATTAATTCAAAAATACAATTTGTTGCCGAACGGTTAGCATCGAATTAAACTAAACTAAGTTCTCTCTTCTGCTTTAGTCTAAGTTATTCTTCTTTCATCGATGGGCCGCAGTGGCTACCTTAAAGGAAGGTTGTGAAGGTTTTATAACGTAATTCATGATAAAATAAACACATTAATAATATATCGTGCAATTTATTTTCTGGGTAAAATGTATGATTAAATTTTATTACCAAATAATATAAATTATTTGGTAATAATTTATTACCAAAATGACAGAGAAACGCTGTGATCTGTGTCAGTGACAGAAACATTTTGCATTCCATTGACCTTTTAGTAGAGACGCGAATTTGAGAGCATTTCCGATTGCACGCTGAGGAGTTATTTTGAAAAACAAGTGATTATTAGTTGAAGGAATTGTTCATAGCTTCTGAAAATTTTATTTAATAACGACTATTCCAAGTTCCAGAATGTCATGTTTAAAAAGTTTCTTTATATTACTCTGACGATGAGAACAGGGGTGGTAATGGTACCGGTTTCTAAAACCTGATGACTCACTCAGATCCACATCCTGTACGGAGCTCATGCATGTTAACTCTTGCCTAGGCGACTTTTTTTCTTTCAGATCCTGTAAGACTGGGGTGTTTGGGAGAAACGATTTAGTTCACCTAAACTCCAGAATAATACCGCCTCCTTGTATACCCATCCTCTTTATTAGTAATGGAAATGGGCTGTAATGAGGCGATAATTGGACACTGTGCTTATTCTATGATCTTTAACTACCTCCCCAGTATTTCAGACTGCCTTTCGTCAAGCAGCATAAGAGGAATCTTTAGACTGCCCACTCTGCCACAGTGACAGGTTAAATCTGCTGCATGGATCAAATGCTCCTCTCAGGAGGAACATGGGGAGGTGCCAGTCAAGAGTCCTCCTGCCATCTGAGTGTGGTTCAGAGACAGAGATCAGTCCCAAAAATACACTGATGTTGCTTCAAATGGGGGATAAAGCAGTTCAGGAGTCCTCCTGCCATCTGAGAACATGGTTCAAAAAGAGACGAGATCAGTCCCAAATACTTGATGTTGCACAAAATGGGGAGAAAGCAACAGTCCTCCTTGGCCATCTGGAGTGTGGTTCAAAGAGATGAGAGAGCCTGTCTCCAAAACTATCCTGATGCTGCTTCAAAACGACGTTAATATTAAATTCTTGGATTTGGACATCTTTAAAGTTTTACGTGCACCGGGCAAATTTAAAAAGAAAAAATGTTTGTAGGCCGACATGAATTTGTTAAAGAGAGAAAAGCAGCTTTCTATATCTACTGGTCAATAAAACCAAGAAAAGAGACACGGTGAGAAAAACTTTCTCTTTCTTTGTTTTATTCTCAAACTGACAAACTAAGGAACCCAACTGCATCAACCAAATATACTTCCCTGAAAACTTGTATTTTCCTTTTCAGTAATATAAAAAAAAGGGAAAAAATAAATAAAAAACCCACATATGCTCCTTCCCAGACCAGGTTGTCTTTAAACTTTCTCACAGTTGTAAATCATCGCTGGGAGAAGAGTTTTAGTTTAAGGAATAGCCCTCTTTTTATGCCCTCTTTATCTATCTAAATATGAAACCCGCTTATGTATAGGAGGTCAGTTTCGATTTGTGCTGAAGCTGACTGTTGAACGAGGTCCGGAACCTTTATAACTATCTTTTTTTCTGCTATCGCTGACTGGACGAATAGTTCTTGGGAGAAGTATTTTACTTTTGAAATGTCCACAGCCAGGGGGGATTCTTACCGCCAAAACGCCGGGAAGAGGACCGTATTGTAATGGTTCTTCGTTATGAACAAGCTGTACTTCTTTCTTCTTAAAAATAAATATATTTCAGGAAACTTGAATCTAATAAAGCATCCACAAGTTTAACGATAAACCAAAGAAAATGTTAGTTATCAAATTTCTCACTTACACTGTAATAACTGTATACACTAGCTTCAATAAATTCCCTATTTTCTTTCAATAAGTGCTTATTGAATTGGCTACTATATAAGATTAAATAGACATACATATGTACAAAGCTAGATTCACGTCTGCAAGATTACTTATGATTTCATTAACCTCCGGAGTTCACCTGAGAACTCCTCAAAAAACACACTCTATGCAGCGACCACCTCTCATTAATGGTGTACCACCCGTCTGCCACGTATGTTTCGTCCTATATAAGGAATGAGGTCTCTTCTCATTCTCAGCGTCATGGATTTGGCTGCATTTTAAATGAGGTCGTGTTAAACTAAACGGTAATGCATTAATGCTGGAAGGTCTGTTATTTATTCATTCTAAAAATGTCAATATTCTTTGAGAAGCATCCCAAATTTCTGGCAATTAGAAGGTAGTTTTGATGTTTCATGATGCGATAGCAGAACAAAATAATAATTAAGATCCTGCCGAAGCGCAGGATATGACATTAGCGTTAGGAAGCAAGCCAAATCACGTGACACTGCTGAGACAATGAGAGAAGTGACTGTATTCCTTTACTGCTATGGTGATCTGTACATATGCTTCTGCTCAACCGTTTCTCCACAGTTCACTTTCACTTCTTTGGCTTTTGCCGAACAGCTACGTGGAGGCAGGAATATACAATATATGTTATTTTATGTTTGCTCTCTAGTAAACTGGAAAAGAATCGCGTATCTGTTTCGCTTTACGTTTCACGATTTAATTTGCAAAATTTGATCCATTTATACAGTTTTGAAGCAATAATTATGCACAGCAAAATCATCCATCCAGCGATGATATTTAATGTCTATTCTCCCCACATACATGAAAAAGCAACACCACAAATTGTTGCTTGACAGAGATTCTCGTCCGAAGTTTGTTGAGATTTACAACCTGGTTATGCAAACTAAACGCCAAATTTCTTAATTCCATCTAGCCAGCAGCAGTTATTGTGTTCATGCACCACGAGACTTTATTTACTGATTTCTCTTTTGGCGGGTTTCTGAACGTGAATATGTCTAATTTTCATGAGTCGAAAACCTGTGAAGGTAGAGCAATAATTTGTCTGTCGGTGTCTAAACATCTTTCTTAAACGTTTTCTGCAAAATCTACAGGAAAATTCTGCATTACATTCCTCCCTAACAATGATGTTCTGTCTTGCAGGCAGTTCTGAATAACTCATAGTATGCGCACCTTCCATTTGATTTCTAAATGTTAATGTGGTGTAAATTGCTGACGAAATTTGTCAGTCCGGCTTTACTACTAATGGTTGCCTTGAAGCGTTTATATAAAAATTACGCGATAAATCAAGATTTTCGAGAAGCGTGATCATTTCACTGTGCTGCACTTTTATTTTTACTAAGACTTTTTTCTATAGGTATAATATTTTCTTAACACGTCTACAGCTAAGGCAAATTGCAGTCTTCGGCTATCGCAGAAGTCAATCAATCTGATACAATTGCTTTCTAAGAGATAATCCCTGTAGTTGGAGCCTGACAAGACCGCCAACTACGAGTTATCTCTTAGTTAGCAACAAACGAGTTAAAACAAAATTTCAGTTTAAGTTTTATCTGTACACATAACTGCAGTTCTGACGCATTAATTACGCCAAGTTATGCTTTTCGTTAGAGAATTCATCCACAAATGCATCTCAATATTTTTCCGTTCTTAAAATTTTCAATTTCAATGCAGTATATTTGCATAAAAAGTATTTTGATTGAAATAACTTTTAATTCTGAGTGAGGATAAGTTCGATTGCCATATGGCCAAGGATAAAATACAAAGAAAGTTATAGGAATGCTTTGAAAGCAAATCATAATCAGATACCAAACATGCTTCTGCTTTGCAACAAAGTAAATAACACATTTTCTCTTTTTTTGCATTAAACGTTCTCCTCAAATGAGAAATTTGACTCAGTTTAGTTTAGTTATGTAAACGTCCCGTTTTGAAGCAACGCGAGGGCTATTTTGGGACGGACCTCGTAATTTTGAACCACGGTCAGATGACGAGGACGACACCTGAGCTGACACCGCCCTTAGTGGAATTGGGTTTCGAAGAGAAATTAGACTCAAGAAAAGGGATGAGTTTGTCCATTTCTTTATACAGACATTTCCCAGCAGCAACAAAATTGCAGAAGAACTCTGGCGATATCTCACAAATCATTTAGAAGTCTTTTCTCCAGCCTTAAAAGACATTTACTCACATCCAAACAACTCTAGTATGTGCAAGGAGACTAATGTCATGAAATCTTCCTTATTGTGAGAAGACCTCACTGAAGATTCCTTGAAGCCCTGGAAACTTGTTTCGAAGATATTAATATTGCTTTTAATTATACTCATAAAGACACATTTTAGAATAACATAACTGCATTCGAATTATTCATAAAAAATATTGCTAAGAAACTACATAAAAGATATTTAAATTTGCTTGATAGCGTAATTAATGAGTCATAAAGATATTTACGAAATAATTATCATTTTTTTCCGCCCGCGACATTCATTAGTCGAGTAAGGAGTTGCATTTACTAAAAACTCTATCACTTTTCAGAAATTTCAAGTGACTCTTCAACTGCAAAAATGCGAAAGTACTTAAGCACTTTGAAAGCAACGAAAAGTGCGAAAAAGTTTTTCCTTTCTGTGGCCGCTTGCACAGAAAGAGAGAGATATAAAATGTATACACACTTATTTTAATGTGAAGTCATTAACTTAGCAGGTTTTAATAACCGCGTTTACGTTCTGCCATCATAATATTTATCGTTTGTGCCATTAAAAGATTAGGCTGTTTGCGCGCCGCCATTTTGGAAACTTTTGCCGAACGGATCCTTGGAACGGAAAATTAACAGGCGAACGCGCTGAATGACCCCGGCGAAAACGGCAGATCGTAATTTCGGGAGGGAAGAATCTTTTCGAGTGGAATATATATTTTACAAAACTTGAAACGACCAATAAAACTCGACAGCAGGCAAAAGCACTCGCTGTTTCGAAGGTTCTGAAGCATTGGACAGCTCGCGTGCCTTATGAAGCTTGGCGTTCGGAAACATCTTTCTGGCGCCAAATGTGATGTTAAAGTCGCCAGCTAAGCTGACACGGGGAATTGAGCGCTCAGGCGTGCGTGGATTTTAATATTTCGTCGTTATAACTACTAGAAACGGCGAACACGTCAGGGCAAGTGATTTCGATAGCAAGGATGGAAGAATATTTCTGCATTCCTGTGTTCGAAAGGGAATGTTCGACTGAAGTGAGGAGGATTTTTGCTGAAGAGGCAGGGTTTTTATTTCATCAAGGCTATTTCAGCCTCATGAATTTTACTTTATTACCACGCCTTAGCCTAGAACTGAAACTCTCGTTTCTTGAAAGTGACGAAGTATACAATATTTGCTGGTTTTATTCCAAGAAAGACATCGACACGAAAAATTCTTACTTGTAAAAAAAGAATTCATTGCATCATATACTTTAGAAATGCGGTAACATTTTACGCTAACTTTCTCAAAAATGAAAACATAATTTAGAATCAGATTTATTCTTACTGAAACATGTTCTCTTGCAAAAATGTTTTCCCTTTTCAGCATCAGCAAAACTTAAATAAAATTCCAAGATTTTTTTGACAGAAATTTTTAAATGCTTGTAATTAATTTAATATTTGCAAATAGTTAATAATTGACAGACAGTTTTATCAAAAAAAATAAATATAATACACATTATATATCTTTCCAAATGTTTTTAAACGCTTTTACTAAGTTTGAAATGTTTTATGTTTGTATTTATGTATGTAAGGTTGGAATTTTGCGATCGATTTTTCATTCACTTCTTAATACACTAGAGTTCTGAAATTTTGTGTATTTATTGGGTCTTGATGGCAATGTAATATTTTAATAATTTTAGAGCTCTCAATTTTCAATTTTTTAAAAAACAATTCGCAAAATTACGTTTGCACTCGGTAGATTTCAATGGCGCTATCTATAGTATTTTTTGAGAACTAAAATACTTTATACAGCAATTTAAATGTTTCAATAAAAATAAAAATAATTATACCCTATTATAGAACTTTTTAAAGAAATTATTGCTGGAATTAGTTGAAAAAATTGATTTAAGTTGAAAATATTTTTTGTATGGTCAGAATTTTGTGATCGATTTTACACTCACTTCTTAATGCACTGTTCTTAATGCAGGGTTCTGAAATTTTGCATATTCATTGGGTCTTAATGACAATGCAATATTTCAGTAATTTTATAGCTGTTTTCAATAAAATAATTGTTGGAATTAGTTCATGAAAAATTAATTCTAAAATCCCAATATATTTATAATGCTGAATTATGACATAAATTAAAAGCTAAAGACTAGAAAATAATAAATATAAAAAAATTATAAAAAATAAATGTTTTTACCAATGCATTAAAAAAGAAAAATAATAATTTTTTCTCAAAAATCTGGAGGTCAAAATAAAAATCGTAAAAGCGCGAGGCGCTGAAAACAATAGGAGAAAGATATAAAACCACAATTATTATCATCAAAAACGAAATGTTATTAAATATTCATCATATAATATATATTATAAGTGCGATTACAATTCTAATTTACTTGCAGCTTTTCTACCTACGCCTTACGCTTTTACGATTTTTGTTTTGACCTCCAGATTTTTGAGAAAAAAATTATTTTTCTTTTTTAATGCATTGGTAAAAGGTTTTTTTTTTAGTTTTTTTATATTTATTATTTTTTTCCTTTTTTATGATTAAAAGTAAGCAATTTTAGAATTTCGAAGAAATATTCTTCAGATAAAAGAAATAAAAATCAATGAACTATCTTCTGAAATTGATAATTGAGTTACACAATTTAATGATATATCAACGAATCTGACCAGGGGTAATGGATCTGGATAAAGCTGTATACTAGGCATTTGATGAGCAAAGCATCAAGGAATGTGACGTTGCTGAGATTTATTCCTAGTTAGTGGGAGGTAAAATAGGTTTTCTAACAGGAACAATGATAAATACTATTCAGTAGCACTTAATCACTACCACATGTAAGAATGGTCCGCCGTTACCTGGTGGCAGAGTTCCGGCTTAGAAACTTGATTCCATCAAGGGTTCGTTATGTACGCTGGCATGATATTTCTTTAAACGGCTCTGAAATTCGCATTTCTTGCCACCTAGCGGCAACCTTAAGAGTGCTTTGTTATTATAAGAATCGCGGTTTCTTTCAAAATCATTCATTCACTCACTTGACAGAGTTTGGCTTAGAAACTTCATTCCATCAAGGAATCGTTATGTCCTGTCTGTCCGCCACAAAAACTGTAGCCTCCGAAATGTCCAGTTTACGGTGGTCTCTATATAAACAGGTTAACGTAGGAAGAATCCATTTCTAGTAGGTAGAAGTTCATTCAAATGTGCTACATTGGCGCATTTCGCGCCAAATGGGCTATGTATGGTAACCGAGAAGATGAATGATCAAATACTCTTCTTACCACCGCGAACTGCCGCCAAGAATAAAATAAAACTCCGACTTCCGTCGGATCCCTATTATTCGAAATGGATCTTCCCTAGTACAACCAGTTGCTATAACGACCGCCGTAAATTAGACATTCTGGCGGCCACAACTGTCTTGGCGGACAGACAGTACGCTGGCCTGATATCTGTTAAAAGTCTCTGCACTTCGCATTTCTTGCCACCTAGCGGCAACCTTAAGAGTGCTTTGTTATTATAAGAATCGCGTGTTCTTTAAAAAAATCATTCGTTTATTTTAAGGGTCTATTCTGGTACCCCGGTTAAGAGACGTCACTTTCCCGTTGTTAACGTGCGAAAAAAGTGATGTTCTCAACAAATCCCGGGGTACCAGAATAGACCCGCAAGAGACGAATGGTGTGGATCGGAGATAAAGAAAGATGTCAGATGTGTAGTGCCGAATTTTTATTGATACATTAACTCTTTAATACCGAGGCGACTTTTTTCTTCTGGCCCCTTTAATACCGGCCCTATTTGGAAGGATACGACATGAATTGGACTCTCCCAACCTGGGTGGTCATTTACCCCATCACCCTTCTTAACCTTCCCTTAAGGCGCACGGAAATGGGCTGTGGTTGACAAGGATAATTGGACCTCCTAATGCGCTTCTCCCCGAAGTGATCTCAGAACCTCATCTCCCCTCAGAAGAAGCCAACCGCCTCAGACCGGCCTTCGCCGTTGTTAAGGGGAAATTTTGAGACTGCCTCGCTCGGTATGAGAGAGTTAAGGACTATGGGACACAGCACAACGTGACACAGAAGCAACATATGAAGATGGATGAAATTGTATACAATGCAGCACACTCTGCTAACCTTCCGAGCTACCAAACCAATTCCGGATTTATCTTCAGATCATCAATCTGAGCTTTCCTCTGACATTATCACGTCAGCCTTCACTCTGCTACCTCTTTGGTTGGCACTTCAACCCTCTCTCCCCCAATATGGCGGTCCATCCTTTCTCGTCTCCAGAACGCAACAGGGTTACCGTTCCTTTAAAGAATGGAAAAGGTTACCAGAATTGGCGTACTTTACAGTTATATCGGGCAGCGTTGCACTAATGCGCAATATAGAAACTTATGGTAACGATAACCATTCATGTCTTGCTTTCGTTCCCAGTATTGCTGATTTGCTGTCGAGCAATTCAGTCTGGATAAGCAAACCAAAAAGACTGAAAGTATATCAGCAATCAGAGTCCAGAAACTTCTGATTATTCCATCTGTGTTGGTTCCTGTTTACAATACGCTGATGACAGTTAATGATTTGCCATCAGATGTCAATCAGCAAAAGTGTGCAAGGACCATAAACGAATCTAACGAAATACACGTTTGGAGGTTTGTGGTACCGCCCTATAGGTAATCCAAGTGTGAGCCATCAATGGTACACGCTGCTCGATGGTGCATTCGAATGTAAACCAGCGGTTGTATTCGCCATCCGATGGTACATTCAAGTGTGAACCATCGGTGGTACACTCTGCTTGATGGTACATTCAAATGTGATCCGACGGTGGTAGGGTGGACCGGGTGGGCCATGGCGGAATGGAAAATCTTTTGTACGGGGTATTCAACTGTAGTTGATAAATAAGAATCTGGCGAAAATTTGAGACCAATTTCTTCATACTCGTCCCCCGTACAGCAGGTCCTGCCCCCTGTCGGCAGTGGCGTAGCAAGGTCAGGTGACACCCGGTGCGGGGTTTAAACTTGTCATCCCCATGTCCACCGAAATATAAAATGAAATTTATTGAGAAAGCATTTTTTTTATTCAATTAGTTAAGTAAATAGGGCATAATGTTAATTATTTTGCAAACAATTTTATGAATAACAAAAAGTAAAATGCATTTTTATTAATAAGCCAGTTTCATGTACAATGTAAGAAATCTTTTTACATAGTGACCGTGCCTAGTTCATAACTTTATTATTATTATAATGCAATTTAATGAAAATTCATTTGTTTACAAGTTTCATTCTCTAGGCTCTAATCCAACAAACTGTACTTTAACGTGATACTTAGAGTTTTATGATACTTCCTTTTTGTTCCGTAAATTTTGAAATTGCATTATCAAAATCGATACCTTCAACTACACTATTTTCAATTGACAAAATGGCTAATATAGATAGTCGTGCTTGGTTCATAGTGAATCTGAGATAATTCTTAATTAGTTTGAGTTTCGAAAAACTCCTCTCACGTGATGCAACAGAAACACATACAGTTAAGAGAAATCTTAATGCTGAAACGAGATTGGGAACAACTACGGAGACTTTTAAACATCAATTTTAGATTTATCGCATGTTTGACTTTTTATGTATATGTTA
The DNA here is from genome assembly GCA_013235015.1 of Araneus ventricosus. Taxonomy (NCBI): domain Eukaryota; kingdom Metazoa; phylum Arthropoda; class Arachnida; order Araneae; family Araneidae; genus Araneus; species Araneus ventricosus. The sequence continues at coordinate 12,649 of BGPR01042934.1, forward strand.
CCGTTAAAGTATGAAATCCGTTATTTCATAGAATACCTAGTTATTCCATGAAATAACTGATCGTGTCCGTTAAAGTGTAAAACTCTCTTGTATTTCATGGTTTAGCTAGTTATTTCATAGAATAATGATCTGCAGCCCGTTAAAGTGTAAAATAATCTATATCATATATCTCGCACGAATTAAAATCGAAGAAGTACCGGATGTAGAAATATCGCTCCGGTCGGTTGCTACAGCTCAAAGTTTAGGTACTGGTCAGGGATTTAAAAAATGTTCGTGTAAAACCCAGTGTGTCAACAAAAAATGTTTTTGTTTTAGAAATAATGTTCTTTGTGATTCCAAGTGTCATTTTAGTAATCCTTGTTCTAACAAATGATTTTATTGTACGTTTCCATAAATACCATTTATACGTTGCATAAATTAGATAAGTTGCTTCTTTTTCATTTTAATTGTCTATCA
>BGPR01042935.1:0-10190 GCA_013235015.1 Araneus ventricosus
AGGGCCAAAAAATTTTATTCCTTCTTTATTAAGGTGAAAGCATTAAAAGGAAATCAGCTTTACTTTGTAAGTTTTATTTGAAGAAAAATATCTTTTTTGAGGCTAAAAAATTTTATTCTGTGCTGATTTAAGTTCAAGCATCAGAAGCAAAATAAAGATGATTCATATATATATATGCAGATTTTAGAATAACTTCTAGGACACACAGTGTCTTCATTATAGCGAGCGAAGCGAGCAGGGTTTGCGTAGCAAACCTGGGAGGATTGCAACGCAATCCTTCTGGGGGTTGGCGAGCTTTAGCGAGCAGGGGGCAGAGCCCCCTAGTATAATTTTATAAATTCAATTGTAACACATTTATATTCTTTCTTTTCAAATTTATTTTAAGCTTTTAATCCATGTGCAGTTCTGATTATCTTTATTGGGTACATATTACAATAAGTTTTTATTCTGTAATTTATCATTAGTTCGATTCTATTTCATTAAGCATTTTTCATCTTGGTTGTTATTGTAGGAAGTGTAATACTTGGTTGTACGTACTACAGTGAATTTATGTAAAAATGTATTTTTATGTTGCAATAAAAGTATAAAAATACTTTGCTGCTGTTATTTGTTACTTGAGTTATTATCTATAAATTAGTATCTTATGTGCAGTATTATTTGTAATAATAAATGGAATAAAAAAAACTTATATTCATTTATAAAAGCATAAGTTATTGATTAGAGCAATTAATTTCTTATGATTTGTTAAAGAATAAAGATTTGAGGTAATATTTTGGCAGTTTCTCTTGTTTAGATCTTTGCAAAAGTATATATTATTAGGTACGTATAATTATACTATTTTTATATTTATGTTCCAACATGTTATTCTGTTACTCATGCAAAGAGCACTAATTAGTTATTGAAGTTTTGAGCAAAGATCATAATAACCTTTACTGTTAATATAATTTAACTTGTGTTGCAAAGAGTAGTTTTAATGTTTCTTAGAATTCTTATGCAGTTTTAGAAACAAAGTATTTTGTTAAAATTTCCAATATTCTTTTACATACAAGAAATGTAATATACCATTTTAATAGATTTTTTAGGATATTCATTCCATTTTTTAAAAATTAAATTTCATATTTTTTCTTCATTTTAAATAACTGGTAAAAGTGTTTTTAATAATGTATATTGTACACATACAGTGATTCTGAGTAGGGAGAAAGCCAGGAAACTAATATAATTAGTAGCCTTAAATCAGGGAAATGTTGTAAGTTTAGTCAGGGAAAGTTTTTTCACAGTTTTTGTAGCCACCCTCCTGTATTATATTTTTTAAGCTGACTCAGTCTGTCAAGACTTTACTACTCGGTGCAAACTCAAAAGCCTTATAATTTATATTTTCTAAAAATTATAATTCGCAAAAGAATTAGTAAAATTCATGCAAATAACGTGTGTTGTGTGCTTTAGATGTTGTTAAAGGATAAATGGAAAATAAAATTGCAATATTAGAGAATATGGTGGAAAATATGTATTTAGAGAAATGCAGATTTAGAGAATACAGTTAAATCTTCAAAAAAAAAATACAGATATTGGTCAAGTTTAATGATTTTGTGAAAATTGCTAAATAACTGCAAATTGAAGACAAAATGCAAATTCTTAAAAAAATTCTACAGGATATTTAAAGAAAAAATAAAGTTTTTTTTTGCATATTTTATTAAATTAAATTCAAGAAAAAATGCAGTTTTTTTCTGTATTCAAAAAATCTGCAGAATATTTAGAGGAAAATATAATAAGAAATTTTTTTGCAGATTACATTGAAGAAAAAATGCCGATTTTTTGCTGTCTTGCAAAAAAATGTCAAAAAATGTCAAATGTCAAAAAATCTGCAGAATATATAGAGAAAAATTTTATGCCGATTAAATTGAAGAAAAACTGCAGATTTTTTTGTCTTCAAAAAATCTGCAGAAATCTTTTAAGAAAATTTTAAAAAAAAATTTCTGCAGTTTTTTTTTAGCTGGGTTATTAAAAAATTTATTATAAACCGTGCTATATAGTTTACAATTGTTTCCATTATAGAAATCTGTTGTACTGTGCAGAATAATGCTGGTATTAAAAGAAGCACCCCCCAAATTGTTTCTTACTAGTTTTTAAAATAGCAGAAGTGATGAAACTAAGGTAAAAGACCGTTTTTGTTTAGTAAAAATCTTTACAAGGATAAAATAATAAGCAGCATTTTATTACCTCAAGGGGGATATTTATTCATAATGCTCTTTATAAGGTACAAAGTCACTGGTCTCGTTATTGCTTTAAAAAATGTTTTCTTTTAAACGTTTAGAAAAGGTTAATAATTAATCAATATTAAAAGCATTTTTAAAAAAGCGATCAGTTTACAAACTGATCCAAAAGAAGCGAAATTAATAAAACCATTTCCAGAAAAAGAGCGTTTTTCTTTTAAACGCTCTGAATGAAGTTACAAATTAATCAAAAAGGATCGAAATGAGTAATGAAAACATTTCCAAAAAAGAGCGTTCTTTCATAAACTCTCCCTTTCACATTAAAAATTAATCAACAAAGAGCGAAATCATTGCTTAAAATATTGCTCAAAAAGGAGCATTTCTTTTAACACGCTCCTTTTAATATTAAAAACTGATGGAAAAGGAGCGAAATCGTTCAATACAAAAAGGAGCGAAATTCGCTCCGAATATTTCGCTCTGCGGAAGGATTGTAAAACGCTCCGAAAGGACGATGCACTTTCAAGTACGGAAAGGAGCGAAAATTCGCTCCATCGGAGCGAATTTCGATCGTTTGGTTTAAGCGTGTACATTATACTGAGCGTGATCTAACAAAAAACTCCGGAAATGAGCTCATATGAATCATTGCCTGACACCCCTTTCCGGTGTAAAATCGTCCAAAGGTGGTAGTCACGGAATCCGTTGCTGAACAGTACAGTTTAATTTATCTTTATTATAGAAATGAAATATTAAATTTCCAATTTATAATTTTATGTTTGAAATCGTGAAATAATTAAATGCGTGAAAATGCAACCGTAATTTTCTTTAAACGATTAACAAGGCGCAAACTTTCGTAATTGTAGGAAAATTGATAGATTCATTTAAAATCTAAATCAAAAAGTTGAATTAAAATTTAATTAAGAAGCTATTTGAAAGAAACAAAAAGGAAATAACCAAGCGTTTATGAGAAATACCATCTAGAAGCCTTTACAGAAATATAAAAATCCTAAACCCTTTTAGGACAGTATTTTGAAATACCGAAATGGTCAGAATTGGATCCTTCATCATAGTAAAATAAATTAGTTTTAATTCTAATAAAATAATTGAAATAAAATTTGTTCATGCCCCTGGGAAGTATCCAGCTTCAAAAGATTAAAAATAACGTTAAAAGATGAGTTCGGGTGAAAAAATTATTTAAAAAAATAGCATTATACAGATATAAAAAAAACTGGAAACATCTATTACAATTTATTAACTATTGTTTAAGTAAACAAAGCCAGTCCCGGAAAATGTTTAGAAAGGATTTTGCGGTATCATTTTTCATAAAATTTAGCGTTAAAGAAGTTGTAAAGGTTTTCTTTCAAAAATAAATTATTTCAATTACAAAGGACAATGATTTATTTATATTTAATTATCAGTTCGCTTGTTTTACAAATTGAAGATAAATTTCTATTCGATGAGACAAGAATTTCCTTACATAAACTGTTTTTTAAAATTTAAAAGACCTGATAAACAACGATAAATATGTAATTTATAAAAATTGCCTCAGGTATATACATATAAATTAGAATTCTGAGAACTGGATAAGGCATAAAAATGGTAATTTTTCTTAAGTTGTTATTTTAAAAAGAAATCTTTATAAAAAATATCACGGAATTGCTGTCACATGGGTGAACATAACTAATTTATCTAGGACTTCATTATAATCTTAACGCAGATATGTGCGTTAGCTAGTAACAAAAATTTAAAAGAAAAGCACAAGTGCAATTTATTTTCTAATGTTAAAGCATGTATTAATCAGCAGAAAATTTCGGTCATTTAGTTTTCATGCCGTTTAGAATATAAATCAATATTTTTTTCAATTAACTGCCATTCAATTTTTTTTAAAAGCGAGGTATTTTAAAATTTTTTAGTTATTTTAGCATGGTATTAATGATTCTTCTGGTTTCTGCACATTCAATTTCTCATATTAAAGCGGAACTCGCCGAAAAAAAGAACTGTAATTATCTAAAATACAATTCAGATCAACTACAAATTTGAACTATTTGAAAGTAAGGCTATTTTTAAAAAAAATGTATTTCAATTGTATTCTAGTAATATTTTTATATCACTGCTTTTTTCTGGGAATGTGAGCCTCACTGATGATATGTCACCGTGAATATTTTTTGAAAATTCAGAAGATCCCACCAAATTTGGTCTTCTAGCTCTTGATTTCTTCTTCCTCGATTTTCACTTTGGCTGTTTTTAGGTTTAGGATTCACTTTCATGTTGCCTCAACGAGGACTTCGCTGGTTACAATATATTTGCTTTCTATTGTTAAAAGTTACTCACCGAAAAAGTACTGTAATTATCTAAAATACAATTCAGGTAATTAAAACTACAAGTTTGAACTATTTGAAGGTGAAGCTATTTTTGAAAAATTGTATTTCGATTATATTCTAGTAATATTTTTATAGCACTGCTTGTTTCTGGGCCGATGAGCTGTCACTGCTGATATATCATCGTGGGTATTTTTCAAAGGTTCACAAGATGAACTATTTTTGTAAATACTTCAATTAATGTATTATTTGACTAGCTTTTAGATTTAACGAGAGTTAACAAATACTTTGTTCTTTCCTGATTCCACCCCTTAAATATTTTTTTAAAAAATATGTATCCCTAAAATGTACGTCGAAAGACTGGATGAAAGAGCAGTGAGAGGTATGGAAAAGTGGTCGAAGTCAACAACTTTGTCTTCTTATATCTCTGTAAGTTTTGCAGATAAGAGTGTGCAACTTTGTATGTGAATAGATGAATGTAAAAAAAATATTTTACTTATTGACATTTTTGCTGTATGGGGGCAGTATAAAAATTTAACTTTTGTAAATTTTTATTATCAGTCTCCTTGGATATCGAAGCATTTTCAAACAATTTCTTACCTTATTTGATGAAACTTTGTAATTGGAAGTATATGTATAAAATCAATATTTAAGGTAATAAACGCTTGTTCCACTTTTTTGGGACACCCTTTAAATGAAAAAGGAATGTATATTGTATGTGTGTGTGCTTTTGTATTCGTTTTTGGTTCTTCATGCACGCCCAACCCGTTGAACTTTCGGCGAACAAATTTGGCACAGTGATGAATTAACACATGAGGGAGCTAACGCCGTAAAAATTATTTAAAAATTCGAGTTAACTTTTAATTTATTTAATTAAATAAAGAAAATTAAACTATTTTTAGATGTTTTCCGCCAATAACTTCTAAAATACTCATGGTACAAAAATTATTTTTACACTACCTTAAAGAGCAAATAATTATCTTTTTAATGATTTCAATTTAATTGTTGTACAATGTTTCCTCAAATTTTAATATACGTTTCAGAATTAATTTTAAATTCAATATGTAACAATGCTTTCTATTGTTATAAAATAAAATCCAAACCAATTTATTGTTTCATCAAATCCTTTATTCACGTGTTTTTACCACTGTTAAAGTTAAGAAAATATTGCTTTCTTTGGTCAAGGTAGACTTCTTACAGGGTGGCCCAGCCGGCAATGTTTATGAACGAACGATGATCTTTCAGTGATTATTTTAAGAGGCCTAAGATATTGCCATTCCCACTGATGCAATGATCCTAGACATGCATTCGCCATACGTCGGAAAGGAGTGAATGTTTTAAGTATAAGAACTCCTGGGTGCAGCCTGTTAGATTGCAAAAATTGCATCTACATCATTTTTCGGCTTTCTCAACATTTTTAAATATTTAAATCTTTGCCACAAAAATTTAGTTAGCATTGTGTGGCAACTCGGGCAACTTTTGAAATTCAAACGGGTATTTTTGGCAGTTTTACTTAAAATCTAAATTTTTCTTAATTATTTACTTGGTAATTAACTTAATTATTAATTGTCTTGACTTTTGTTGTTGTTTAATTCAATTTCTTAACTTTATTAATTTTTAATCAAATTGTTTCAATGGGATTATTTCCCCGACATCTTTTTCCGCGGAGGAATTTCGGTGTGAACAGGAGATAGCGTCTCTCTGGAAGCGGTTTTCTTTGTTCCTTTTTGAACTGTGATTCAAGTGACACAGACGTTTGAGCCGGCAGCTGTAGGCCCGAGGGCCTTTAACGGCTCTCGGGACCTGTTCCCACCTGTCCTTAACGAAAATTTTTTCTGTTATAAACTCTACTTGAAGTATGCTTGAAGCTGTTACCATTTTTATTATTATCAGATGTAGCCAGTGGCGAACTGGCGAGGTTGCCAGCTTGCCCGATGGCAAGTGGGTCCCTTAAAAAGAAGACAATTTGGGCCCCCAGGAAGTGTGGGAGAGAAAAAAAAGAACTCTTTCTCTATAGTAAGTTTTTCTAAAGCAAACAATTAAAATATCCCTGTACCCAAGGCCCATGTTTCGGCGTTCAGTCGTTTGGGATTTATTGCCGTCGTAATTCGACCAGCCGAACAGCGGGTGGTCGAATACCGACCCAAGACGCATACGCAATTACAACTGCCCATAAGAACTGTATTGAGTTATCTGTCCACTTCCTTTGACCTTCCGATCATTTACAGATGTTTCTCCAGAATGTTGCGATGGCTGCACAAACACTCGGGCTTTTGGAACAGGGTACCTCTTCTGTGCGAAGTCGAGCCGCAATACTCATTAAGATTTTTTTGTTGGTTGCGAAAGCCCCAGGAAAGACGGAAGGAATTGCATCCTTTTGTGTAGAAAGGGTGCGGTTCTTGTGAGAGATAGCTATAAGAGGTGCTTTTTTCTTTCTTTTTCTGTAGTTTCATTTTACTGTCAAAAATCCGACAAACGAGGGAACTCGCCTGATGGAAAAGGTTTTCTTGGCTAAAACTGTGACTAGGACACTAAATGACACCTATGAAAATACGACACTCACCCTTTTCTTTATGCGTTTGGGGGGAGTTCGTGTTTATAAGAGTAAAGGGCCCTCCGTCTTATTGGTCTGACTTTCATGGCAAATAATTGGTGAGAAAAGTGCGATTTCTGTTTTTAGTCGTAAGAGAGTAAAGACACACACACATTAGGGTGGGCCGAAAAACACTTTTTTTCGAAATCGCTATTCTAATAGTGCGGAAAGAGTTCTCTCTGGGTTCAATAAACACGGTGTAAAATATTTTTTGATTAGATAATATCTTCTGCCCCCGCATCTTACCTGTATTTTGGAAATTTGGGTAAAAATTGCAATTTTTACTCTGTGTAGGAAATGTAATTATTTTTCGATATTGCTATTCTAATAGTGCGGAAGAGGTGCCCACTGGGTTCAATAAGAAAGGTGTAAAATATTTTTTCGATAGAATAGTATCTTCTGTTCCCGTATCGCAATTGAAATTTTGCAATTTTTGTAAAAAAGTACATTTTTTCTTGCCTTTTTCACAGAGGAAGCGTCTTCGGAATATTGCTGATAATGCTGATAGAAAGGCTCATAATTTATATTTAAATCATACACAAGCAACGACTAACCCAGAGTATGTAGATTATGAAGATGAAGAAACGGTTTGTTCTTCAGATATATCTGAAGTAATTTTAAATCTGAACACTTACAAACCATCAACATCGAACCGTTTAATCTCTCTTACTGATCCTAAGTACAAACAATTAACTCCGTTTGTAGCTAAATCATCACACATGCGACTTGGCCTCCCTTCAGCTGCTGTGGTTGGCGTCTGGGACCTGGCTGTGGCTACAATTGCTTCAAGTGTTCTTCACGATGTCGGTCTCATAACTAGCAAATACTAGTATTTGGTGGTTGGCGAAAACAAGCTGCGAAGGGAAAAGGCTAAAATTAGATTCCAGGCTTTAAGTGAAGCTCAGGAATTACCGTTGAAGGGCTGTATTTCGATGGTCGTAAAGATTCTACATTAATAGAGGAGAGAGTAGATACTAAAAGATACACGAGAAAAGCAAAAGAGGAACGTTTATGTCTTTTTGAAAAACTGGGTTCACGTTACATTACTCATTTGAGTCCATCATTTGGCACCGCAAAACAGATTTCCGCGACTATTATCGGATATTTTAAAGGAATCACAAGAGATCTTTCTCAGCTTTTGGCAATTGGCTGTGACGGCACATCTGTTAATACCGGATGGAAATCCGGTGCAATTCGGTGTTTGGAATTGAAACTTGGTAAACCTCTGCAGTGGGTAATATGTCTCCTGCATTAATGGACACTTACTCTGAGGCATCTGTTCGAAACGTTGGATGTGCCAACAAATGGTCTAAAATCATATTCTGGTAATTTTGGGAAGGCGCTCCTTACATGTGAAACTTTGCCAGTTACAACTTTCGAAATTATTGATAGCGAATTACCGACAATTCATAGACGCGACTTCAGCAAAGATCAAATGTTCTATTAGAAATATCTCAAGCGTTGCGATTGGGAAATTGTTCTGATGAGCTGGCTAGACGTAGTCCTGGTGCATTATCACATTCACGCTGGCTGACAACAGCCAACAGAGTTCTAAGATAATATGTTAGTTCTCCAGATTCTTCTTTGAAGTTGAAACAAATCGCCGAGTTTTTTTTATGAAAGTTTACACTCCAAACTGGTTTAATATAAAGTCTAAACATTCGCTTAAATATTGAGCTAAGCATGTGTGGAATACTATTTCTAGATCCAGGTATTTATCTCAAGACCTCAAGGACGTCCATGATGGAGTAATTTGTAGAAATTCGTTCTTTGCTCATCCTGAGAATATCTTGCTATGTACCTTGAAGTATGAAAGAGACATCAGAGGACTTGCTGCACGATGTATAATTAAGTCTAGAGAGTCATCTTCCAATGTAAAGTCAGTACGTGTATTTCTCCCACCAAAAGTGAATTTTCAAGCTGCTGACTGTACGGAAATGATTGACTGGTCTTCAATTACCATTACTTCTCCACCTATCCTTCGTAATAAATCCACTGCCTTATTTAGATCCATTGTGCGTGATAAGAAAAATCCAGAATGGGACTTCGTTCACTTCCCATATGACACACAGGCAGTGGAACGGTGTGCCAAGTTAGTGACAGAAGCATCCATTAAGGTCTATGGGTTTCAAGATAGAGACGGGTTCATTAGATCCACATTCTTTTCCCGATGCCTGAATTCGACAATAAGGCTGATTTCCAGCCTTGTCCTGCTGATTAAGTGCAAATAAACTTTTGGTATTGGCATGTTATAACATTCTATGGTTACAATATCCTTAACAAATATTATATTAATATATTATGACTCAGCAATTATTTAATAATTTTCAGGTAATATAATCAATTCTACAATACAAAACAACAATAAACAGTGTTTGTACCCATCTATTTTTCATGTGTGATTTATTTCTATAACGCATAAAAAAGTGCCCTTTTTTTCAAGAATTGCAAAATTTCAATTGCGATGCGGGAACAGAAGATATTATTCTATCGAAAAATTAGAATAGCAATATCGAAAAATAATTATATTTCCTACGCCGAGTAAAAATTGCCAATTTTTACCCAAATTTCCAAAATCCAAGTGCGATGCGGGGGCAGAAGATATTATCCAATCAAAAAAATATTTTACACCGTGTTTATTGAACCCAGAGAGAACCCTTTACGCACTATTAGAATAGCGATTTCGAAAAAAAGTGTTTTTCGGCCCACCCTAACACACATATGTAGCGTATCTATCAAAAAGGAAAGAAAAAATATTTTTGAGAGGTAAGCTGAAATTATCTTTTCTCTATTTTTACATTGCTTTTGTAGTAATAAACACTAGCCGCATTCGGCTACCAACCGACTCGTCCATCTTATTAATTGTCTTAATTTGATTATATTAACAAACTTTAAATTCTCCAACTGATTTAATTTTTGTTAAGTTAAAAGTATTAATTGCTACAAAAGACTGAGAAAGAAATTAGTTGTGCAAAAAAAAGAAGAAAACAGTAGATAGGAAATGTATTAGCATTTGAGATAAATTTTGATGCAGTAGTATGTTTTTTTGTCTAATGAAACTAATAACATAAA
>BGPR01042937.1:1516-13103 GCA_013235015.1 Araneus ventricosus
TTAGAAATAAAAAATCAAACAATCCCCTAATGAGGAGCTATTTATTGTAATAATTTTTAAAAAGAGATAAATGATACCCTTCTTGCCCCCAAAATAAAACTTAGAATTAGGATATATGCCCCCAAAAGATTCTTTAATCAAAAAAAAGTTATATAATAAAAAAAAGAAGGGAAATAAATAACGTATTATCAAATTTTTAATATCAGGATAATGGCATAAATTTCTAATACACTGTAAAATGTTATAACATCAAGGAGCAGGATTAAAACGTTGCGGCTTTTATGTTCAGTGTTGAAGATAAAATGAGTATTACATTCATTCTTGATTAGAAATAATTTTTCAGAAAGCCTATTTGCCATTGTATAATTACGAAGTATTGAAATTTGAGAAGAATGAGAATATTTTCCATTCGCATATTAATAAAATTAATTGCTTTTAAGCCCAAGCAATATTAAAATAAAATAGTTTGGCTGAAGTTCCACGTCCCGAGTTTTCATAATTTTACTCTCATCATGAAATCGAGAAATTTGTATGTGCTGCCATCTGTTGGTCAGATATACAGATAAAATGAGCTAATTTTCTGAATTTCTATTTTGACGCTCTAGGCCGTAGACGAACCACTCGGGACGCTAGGCTCTAGAAGAGAGAGAGAGTCATTGAACAATATACAAAAGAAATAAATAAAATACAAATAAAGTATATTTCATTTTTAAAATACAGTAGAATCTCCATGCATCGAAAATACCTACACATCGAACTTTTGTCAGGAATCTTGGATTTTCAAAAGAAAAACAGTTTCCGCATATTGAATGTAGTTTCTGTATGTCGAATAAAAATTTTCACATAAAAATTATTTATACCTAATGATGTCAAAAAGAGATCACTAATTTCGCTCATAAGAAGGAATATAAAGTAAATAAGGGGAAAAAACCCTAATTCTTACTGCAATAGACTAGGAAGACAGGAAGTCATTTACAAAAAGGCAATAAACATTTATTCGTAATAGAGATGTAAATTATTCTTAGAAAAGAGATTTATAGAACAGAAGCTAACATGGAACGAGATTTTTACTTTAACCCTTTCCGGGACAGTGGTCACAAAAGAGGACATCAACTTTAAAATTTTCTTAAAAAATCCCATTCCACTTTGAAACCCGGAGAGATGCACAAATAGGCAGTTAATAGTTCTCCTTTTAGAATGTAGATGACAGCACAATGAAATTTCGCTTTCGAATCGGAAATATTAGAGATTCAAAATGCGAAAATTCCTTGACTCGGAGAGAGGAAATTTTTTGAGTTCTTGGCGCTTACAATTTTAGCAAATTCACCCGACAATTTTCCTCCAATATTCTTGAAGTTTTAATTTATGATTTTCTTTTGGATTGAACAATATTTTTTGAGCGTATCAAGGTGCCTGTATCTAAAGGGGTCTTCATATGAGGGGGTGTCCCCAAAGGGGTATGACCCACTCAGAATGATTCAAGTTAATTTTTTTTGTGTAGATTCTATGTCTTGACAATAAACTAAACCCATTCATGATGTTTTTTCATCATATTTCTAAAAATTTAATGCCTTGCACTGGAAAGGGTTAACTTCTAGCAGGCGCCCCCTCTATACCAACACGAAAGGTCGCGCGTATTTCCTACATACGCTATTGTAAAATATCAATTTTTAAGAGGATAATTATTAAAATTAGGCTATAATTGGGTAAGGATTAATAAATATAATAAATAAAATACAAAACAATATAAAATTACTAAAGAATTAGCTGAATGACGAGAAAATAAAATAAACAAAATTGCCAATATTTCAACTGAAATATTAACATTTGTAATATGAAGCTGCGAAAACAACATGGAAGCAAGAAAACAATTGAAAGGTAGATATCAAAAGCAAGAAGTCAGTTTCATAGTCATTTCATTGCAACGATCACGCGTATCTCTAAAATACAAATAGCAGATTCCTATTAAAGCCTCCAATTCCAAACGATGACTAACAGTTCGTCGAAAGGGGTTGGTAGAATTGCCAAGGTCATGCGTTCGTAGCACCCTCTAGTAAAAAGATATAAAACGAAATTCTTCTCTAGTGTATTTCTCCCGTACTCAGCTTAGCAATAATTAAATATATAATAAATGCGTATAAATATATAATAAATGCATTTAATAATATATTAAATGCAGCTTAGCTATAGATTTCTTATGATAAGTTTGGTCCCTAAAACGGAAATCTGTAAATGTAAAAGAGAAGTTTAATAGAATGAAAAATAAAGACGCGCTAAGAATTATTTTAGTAAGCAACTTTTTTATAAAGTATTTTATAAAATATTTTAGTAAATAAAAGTGAATTCCGACAATAATGATATCAACAATTTTGAAATTCATTATTATTTCTAAATTTTTTTAAATAAATTTTTTTACCATATGTATATCCATATATTGAAATTTCAATATAATTAATTCTAATTGCATAAAATTAATTATATAGAAATTATATATTCTATTTTTTTTATCAGGAATCTTCAAGTTCCCTCCATAGAGGTTTGAATATATTAGACATTTAAATGTGCTATTATTCTATTTCGCATTCTTTTGAAGGGAACGGTTTACATTATTCTATTTTTTCATTTTACCAGGCTTGGGACTCGTCATTATTTTTTCTCTAAATTCTTGTTATAAGATGGTTGCTAACGAAGTCAAACAAAACTGTCTTCTAGCCAATTAACTGCCATTCACACACAAAATTCTGAGTGGGATATACGAGAGATGCGATTGTCTGTTTAGAGTAGAGGTTCCCAACCTGTGGTACGCGCACCCCTGGGAGTACGGAGAGACCAGTTAGGGGTACGCGAAAGTGATGGCGGAAAACATAAAACAAAAGAATATTCTAGAAATTGGTTTTCTCAAGTTCATATGAAAAATAAAATTGAAAATTGTACGAACACGAAAACACATTCAAGTAATTAGAACCAGCGGAGTGGTCTCCCCTAAACTTTATCCTATACTTTCAAACAAAGGTGTCAACACCATCCCCCACCACAAAAAAATTTGCTGACCAAAGGGAAGGTCAGAACGTCACGAGAACTCCGATTATGTCTCAGAGACAGTGGCAACGTACAAAAACAACAACAACAAAATAAACGAACATAAAATACTCCAAGCAGGAGCAGAATGCGCCAAAAGGGAGAAAAAGAACACAAAACGGAAGAAAAAGCGCCAAGCAGGTGTTATTACGCAATACATGAAACAAGACGGAACTAAAAGCCGGGGGCTGCGTTAGATAAACCAGTACGCATGCGCGTGGAGAATCGGATTAAAAAAATGGAATATGCAATTTGAACGCCTTTTTTTAACCGATTGACACGAAAATTGGACACAAATCTACAATTAAAATTAGAAGGCCACATACAAAATTTCATTTATCTTACTAATTTTGTTAAGAGGTTATTAAGTTCAAAAGTATGCGATTATACAGACCGACAGACAGTCAACCCTTTGAAGGATTGGGCCCAAAATTTTATACCGACCTACATTCATGGTGATAAAAGTGTGTACCGAATTTTATCCATACAGCTATTCAAGTTCTTGAGTGAATTTTTTGCATGAAAGTGGACATACAGACAAACGTAGACGGATTTTGTCCAAAATTTAGTAGAAACCTACAAATGATGTGTAAAGATAACATACTAAATTTCATGTCTGTATCTCTAATAATCTTCGAGTTATCGTGTTCACAGACACACAGATAGACATAATTCCAAAATTGTGTTTTTCGGACTCGGGGAGGTCTAAAACGTGGAGATTCGTCAAAATCCCGAGTTCGAATTTTTTGACGATTGCAATACTTTCTCTTTGTATACTTCATATACGAGAAAGTAATAAGGTTGGGAACCGTTGGTTTAGAGCCTTGGTTTATGGATTATACGAACAGAGCAGAAACATTCGTTAATTCGTCAGAAAATAGCAACGAATGTTTTTCGAGGAAGCAAATTTTTCTGCAGTTGCTTACATGTTCACGGGGAAAAAATATGTGGATGTGTATAGGACACAGTATACCCCAGTTTTTTTCAATTATGTGTTTTCCAAAATTGTGTATAATCGCTTTGGAATCTATGTAAGCAATTTGGATTGAAATTTTTAATGATCCTTTTTCACAAATTCAGTAGAAACCTTGATTAGCTGAGTTGATTGGAACCACAATCACCTCAAATGATTGAAAATTTGGCTAATTTTAAATCACTACTTCTTTTCTTTCGACAAAGTTTTCCAAAATTGTTTATTTCAAATTAAAGAAATAAGTCTGCAAGCATTACCAAGTATTAACATTTTAACAAATTCCTTTATTAGTTATCAAACATCTTACATGGATTTCTTAAAACTTTAATTAGTTATAATAAGGGGATTCGCGAATGTTACCGATTTTCTCTGTTTTCTTTTCATTTTTCCCGATGATTCTTTAAGAACATTCTCAAAAGAATATTTTGCCCCTCTTCTGAGCAACGCACAACTTTTTAACACATTCACAGTTACATTTTTTTATGAAAATGCAAAATTTGCTCACACGACTATCAAAGTCCTTAAAAAAAAATAACAGTTTTTTTACTCTCTCTTTAGTCCTGAATTGCAATTTGATTAAACTCCTAATTAGATGGCACAATTTATTTTGGACATAACGTTTTGGCGACTTTTCAATCCTTCTGCGAAGAACTGTGGCGTGAGCGAGTCCAGAAAGAGAAC
This sequence comes from Araneus ventricosus, assembly GCA_013235015.1. Lineage (NCBI taxonomy): Eukaryota > Metazoa > Arthropoda > Arachnida > Araneae > Araneidae > Araneus > Araneus ventricosus. The sequence continues at coordinate 6,249 of BGPR01042937.1, forward strand.
TATCACATTTATGAACTCCTCATTTGAATTGAAGATTTCGCCATCAAGATGCAACTGCAGATGTGAAAACAGATAGAAATCCGAAGGGGCCATGTCTGGGCTGTACGGTGGATGTTGCATCAAATCCCACTCCAGCTTGTAGAGCGTCCAGCCGGTCATCATACTCACATGTGGCCGGGCGTTATATTGATGAAAGAGAACCACCTTCCTTCTGAACTCGTTTCTTCGTTTTTCGCGAATGGCATCACGAACTTTGATTAGCATGTTGCTGTGTATTGCACTGTTGACAGTCTGTCCGCTTTTCAGGTACTCTTTGTAGATAATTCCGCGACAATCCCAGCAGACACAGAGAAACACCTTCTGGTTAGTTAGGACTCGCCTTGCAACTGAGCCTGCTGGTTCCCCAGGTGCTAACCACCCTCCTTTACGGCTTGTATTGTTGTAGTACACCCATTTTTCATCACAGGTCACAATTCTGTCTAGAATTTTCTCTTTCCTTTGATCTCTGAACCAGGGCGCTTTTCTCTTGCGCTTGTCTTCATCAGTCAATTCGTGAGGCACCCAGCGGTTGAACTTAAACGTTAGATCTATGCGTTTCAAAGCGTTAACTATTGTTTTTTGGCAAACGTCAAGTTCTGACGCAATGTGTTGGAACATTTCTGTCTTGATCAGTGATTTTCTTTAACTGCTTACAATAAACTTCGATAGGGCGGACAGAACGTGGCCCATCCTCAATGTCGAAATTTCCAGCTTTAAACTTCCGAAACCAAACTTTGACTATATCATAAGAAACAGTATTGATGCCTAAACTTTCACACATTTTTGGAGGCGTTCAGTCGCACCGAGTTTGTCACGGAACTCATAGTACATAATCGTTCTGATCTGTTGACGTGATAGCTCCATTTTAAATACTTTTTTGACGCACAGGATAATAAAATTTAACAAACAAATTATACAGTCGTGTAGTTCCAATTTTCAGCTTTCGAATGCAAAAACTCGTTTGTGGAAAGGCTAACAACCACAGAAATGACAGCTGTTGGCGCGGAGGTATCTCCCCTTGGCGGAAAACTTTTTTCTCAACCCGATATTTTTGTCTTTTATATAGTCACTTTAACTTAAATGCGTTTTTAAATATCAAAAATACTGTAATTTGATACACGAGTCTGATTCCTCATTTCAGTACAAGGGGTTAATTACTTCTTGGGTTATAAAAGATCACCTTCCGGTAAAAAAAATACATGCCTTCGCATCGTGAAAATCGGCTCAAATGCCAGCTTTGACACCCTTTTCTGACGACTTCATTGACTTTATCAAAAAATAGAAAACACAGTTCGATTTGATTTTCTGGTGCCTGATCGGTTAACAGAGACCTAGGTTGAAAGAGGCCCGGAAAATCGAGATTCTACTGAGTCGGAGGTTAATAACACTGTAAAAGTCGCTCTCCAGTGAAGTTTGTCCGACTGCAATAAAGATGCATATATTTTGATCAAGGGTATGGTGACAGTAAGAACAATAGGCGTCCCCCCTGCCACCATAACTGATGGGAGACTGAAGGATAAAAGATTGAGCGAATGAGGTTTACCATGATTTAATAATTCTAAACTTCTCGTTCAGGTATTAAAAATTGAAATCAAAATTTCCTAGGCGGTGGAAATTTTGGCGACAAAACGAAGCTTCTAGGAAATTCAAGACTTATTGTCCTATCTCTACTGGGAACAGAAATCTGGAGAACATTAGAGATATTTCTATGTGACGTCACAACCTGTCGGAAAAGATATAAAAGACAAGCAACTCCAACGAGGAATCAGTCGCCTTTGGAGCTTGGACAGCAGTGTGAGCTGGTGAGCTGACAGACATTGAGCGCTATTGAAAGTACTGTGACTGATATTCATTAGTGATCTACTGTTTGCTTGTGTTGTTAATTTTTTAAAGTACTGATTAGCTTTGTTGCCTGCGCTACGTTTTGTTTTCTGAAATATTCGTGGAATAAAGAGATCTTATTTTTTAATTATCATGCTTGTTGGAATACATTCACGTACACCCACCGGACGACTTTTCGTAACCGTATGTAATTATGCAGTGATAAATTAGATCGCTACTAATAATAAAGGAGAAAGGGATGTTTGAATAATAATGAAAAAAAACGGATAAAAATGAATAAATATTTCCCCCAACAAACATAAATGTTGCGAAAAGAAACACCGTACGACAAAAAAGAAAGAAAAAAATGCAGAAAAACAATTTTTTCCTATGTTTATAAATCAAAACTCCAAAACGCGGAAGCTCCCTAAAAATAAAAAAAAAACATTTTATACAAATCAGATGCAAGAACAACCGATGTGACAGATAGTTATAGGAGCCGCCGATAGATGGCGGCACAATATTTCATTCATTTACACGTTTTTAATTAATATCTTTTTAACTAATTGTAATTTCGGAATTTAAATGGTCAAAACGGATTCCTTGGATTATTTCCCATCTTTTGGTACTTTCAGCATTCAGTAGTTCGTGAGAAGATGACCGTACATAGATAGATACAGACGTGTGTTAGCCTTCGGGTTTTAATAGGAATGATGTTATAATATGTAATTCAGACAAATGAAACAGAAGGCAGACTTCAGTTTGAAAACAACGGAACCAAACCGAATTTTCTTTTCAATTTTAAATAATTTCAAGCAGTACGATGCTTTTAAAAGTGAAATCATTAGAGGATGCCGGGTTTAATTCTTCTTTTTCTAATTCTTTCCATTTATTCCTATGAAACAAAATTTAAATTTAAAATTAAATCGGATTAGCATTTCTAAAGTCTTCTTCATAAATCACATTTCATCGTGAAAAATTCTTTCTAAGAATGACCAAGAACTGATTTTGAGAATTCCAATTACTTTTTGTTTCTCCAAGAAAATTGATGAATCTTAATAGAAGACAAGACTCGAAATTATTCACAACTGATGAATTCATTGAAGATAAGACTGAATTATCTACAATCCGATGAATCTATTGAAGACAAGACTGAAATTATTCACAACTGATGAATTCATTGGAAGACAAGGACTGAAATTATTCAACTGATGAATCTGGCTTGGAAGACAAGACTTTGAAATTATTCCACAACCGATGAATTCCATTGAAGACAAGACTTCGAAATTATTTCACAACTGATGAATTCATTGAAGACAAGACTGAAATCGAGTTCACAACTGATGAATCTTAATAAAGAATAAAGATTCCCCGGAAATTATTCAAAGCAACTGATGAATTCCATTGAAGACAAGATTCCCCGAAATTATTCACAACCGATGAATTCATTGAGACAAGATTCTGAAATTATTCGCAACTGATGAATTCATTGAAGACAAGATTCTCGAAATTATTCACAAATTGGATGAATTCAATGAAGACAAGACTTCGAAATTACTACAACGATGAATTCATTGAAGACAAGATTCTCGAAATTATTTCCGCACCGATGAATCTATTGGAAGACAAGATTCTAGAAATTATTCACAACTGAGAATTCATTGGAAGAAGGGTGACTTTCGAAATTATTCTGGCAACTGATGAATTCGACGAAGACAAGACTTCGCTGGAAATTATCTGCAACTGATGGATCATTGAAGAAAAGACTCGAAATTGTCTACAAATGAATTCATTGAGACAAGACTCTTGAAATTATACAAATTGATGAATTAATAGATACAAATTGTCTGGTGCTAATTTAAACGATGATGAAGAAATATTTTCCACCTTTTCTTCAAAAGACGCAAATGCACTCCATTGAAAACTTCGAACTCATTTTGGTCGCGAATAGTGAAGAAACATTAAGTAATTGAACAATTTAATTCGATCTTACAATGAGGTGCTTAATACTCACAGACAATCGCACGTCAGAAGACGGTTAAAGATTTTGCAATTAAACGCCTCCTGCATGCAATATAAACGTAAAGGGTGATGTGTATAATTAGTACTCAAGATTTGTACAAAGATATGACTTCCTTCCTCACATTTACATAAATGTTTCTAATTTTTTAAAAACGAATTATTGACGGTATATTATGTAGTGATATAATAGTACTATCTTAACCAGGAGTGTGTTCTCCTCAAACTTTTCCTTATATTCCCAACACATGTAGAGAAAAAAAATAAGCTAAAGGCAGTAAACGAACAAGCGTCCCTAACATCCCGGAGAAAGCGTAAACGTCATACCACGAGTTCCGAAGGTCGTGCTTGACGCGGTAAGGTAAGGGAAAGAGACCAGAAACCGCGTGATTACGCAATAGGGCCGTAAGATTTAAAACCAACAAAATTCCCCAATTTGAACGCCTTTGACTTTCTCGTATACGGCGCAATAAAGAGAAAGTTTGTAATCGTCGCACCCGAACTCAGATTTTGACGAATCACGTTTCAGATCTTCCGGTCCGAAAAACACAATTTTGGAATCATGTCTGCCTGTGTGTCTGTCTGTGAACACGAAAACTATTAGGAGCTACGGAGATGAAATTTGGTGGCGGATCTTTACACATAATTTGTATTCTTTCAAATTTTGGATGTAATCCGTCTATCGGAAAGTCTGTCTGTCTGTCCGCGGTCACGTGAACATGGTAACTCAAAACTTGAATAGATGGGGATGAAAAAATTGATACACAGTCTTTATCATCATGAATGCAGGTCCGTATAAAATTTTAGGCCAACCCTGACAAAGGGGTTGGATTGTCCGTAGGTCTGTATAAATCGCATACTTGTTTTACTTGCGTATTGGAAGTAATCTCTGGGCATGCAAGCTTACTAGCGAAAGGAACGAGTAAGTCATTTTCCCCTGTTTTCGCTCCTGCACGCCTCGCATTAGCGGAGAGCTTACTAGAGGTGATAGAAAATAACATATGTTTAATACATACGCATCTCTGAATTTGATTCTTCACCTAAATATTTTACAATCACTATAATCTACAATGGAAAATCCTTCCGATAGTCATTGGGTTGCATTTCAAGTTACAGTAGGTCTGAATTTTTTATCTACGCAGGGGAAGGGGAAATGACAAATATTTGAGAAGCATACGAGAAAGTTTCGGGGAGGCCACCTCGCTGGTTTCTTAATCGATTACACAGAAAATCTTGGACAATAAATCTACAATTAAGGTTCTGAGGGTCACATACAAAAATTTGTTTCTATCTAAGAAATTTTGCTTGGCAGTTTATGGCGTTCAAAAAGTACAGATTATAAAGACCGACAGACGGTCAGCCCTTTGATGTATTACCCAAACTTTGATGTCGACTTTGCACCTGATGATAAACTGTGTACCAAATTTCATTTGCATAGCCATTTAGTTTTTTCAAATATTGTGTTCATATGAACATGAACAGACAGACAAACTTCCTGTATCGCAGCTTTGTCCAAAATTTGATAGAACCTACAAATTATGTGTGATGAATCACATACTCAAATTTCATCCTGTAGTTTCCTCTAATAGTTTTCGAATTATCGTTCATGGACTGATAGACACAGACAGACAGGCATAATTCCAAATTGTGTTTTTCGACCTGGGGAGGTCTTAAAATGTGTAATAAAAAAAAATTGAACTCTCATTGTAACTCCAGAATCCAAATGACTATCGTATGATTTCTACGCTTGTAGATTATAGTGATTGTAAAATATTACGCAAAGAATCAAAATCTCAAAGAGATGAGGAAGTGATTAAATGCGGAAACGGATTTTCCACTCACTGTCTCAAGGACAAATCATGCATCCTTCCGTAAGCGCACAGCCACAGCACAAGAGGACTTGAAATTAGGCATGCATGCATGAATTCTGTTGTTTCAAAAAGTGAATAAAAGGTGATTATACTAGACTGACAGGTAGTCGACCCAAGGATTTGATTGGGCTCCAAAATTTTGTATATGGACCTATTATTTCATGACGATAAAAAATTGTGTACCAATTTTATCCATCTGAAGCTATTCAAGTTTTGAAAGTTATAGTGTTCACAGACCTCAGACAGACAGTCTTTCTGTGGATTTGATTTTGTCCTAGTTAATTTGATAGAAATCTACAAATGGTGTAAAGATTACATACCAAAATATCCCTGTACCTGCACGCACTTATTATCGTGCTTACAGACAGGCATAATTCCAAATTGTGTTTTTTTCTGGACTCCAGGAGATCTAAAATGGAGATTTGTCAAACTGAGTTCAAATTCTGACGATTACAATACTTTTCTTGTGTACGAGAAAATAAAACATTAAAATTAGTTACTTTTAACGAATTTATATTAGTTGCATTAAATATATTAATTCAAAGTTAAGTTATTATAAAATTTCGATGATACGGTTTCTCATTTATACTAGTTTGATTTGTCTTGGAAATAAGTATAAACAGCGCTACTGTATATACCTATCTCTTACGCTTTTATAATTAGGTGTTGGGCCCTGTTGGAGAGGAACAGAAAATCTGCATGATAAATTTTACAAGACTAGAATTGAAATAAAAGTTTGTTTTATATTAAATTGTACAAACAAATTCTTTTCCGACAGTGTCATTTTTCTGCAATAATCATTCATTTGTCTGGAAAAATTGTAGTTTATCTTTTTCGTTTATGTATATAAAATTTAGAAAATATTTCGGAATTTTTGATTGATTTTTCTTGAAAATCAGCACAGAAGCAGAAAAGGGCATATAAAAGTAGTTTGAATTGTTCTGTTTTATTATTATTAAATATTTCTATATTGCCAAAGGCTGAAACAAAAAAATAACCTTAAGCATACAATTCATAACCACTGAAAGTATGCCTGAATTCACTATGATAGAATGGAGCAATGGTAATACAACTTTCGATTAAAATAAATTAGAAAATAATTTCA
>BGPR01042939.1:0-13103 GCA_013235015.1 Araneus ventricosus
CAGAATCTCTGCTTACTTTAAATTAACGCAAATAACCAAAAGAATCATACTTGATGACAATGGCGAGCCTTATTACATATATTAAATGCAATCAACTGATAAGGAAGGTTCTTATTGCTCATCTTTTTAATTATAAACAAAAGTTTGGTCAATCGGGGATATCAAATTAAAATTCATGACATATCAAGGACGCTATTTTCAACCCGGAACAAGCAGTCATAATTCAAACTATCGCAGCTAATTCAGAATCTATACTTAATTTAATTTAAGAGGCACACGAGCAGTTGTCATCGAAAGTTGAATAAAATCAAGCCCGCTTCGGAGCAAGTTCACTCACCTGTCACTCACAACAAATATTCACTGCGCTGGACAAACAGAGCACAACATATGGCTATTGAACATCGGATCAGGCAATATTCCTGAAATTTCAGGATTACCGTGCGATTCCATCGAAATACCTCTGCAAATGGTAGTAGAAGAAAACCTGATTGAATCCATTTACAGAGAAAACTTGAACGACATTGAAGTCGAACAACTAGCAAAGCGTGTCATTTTAGCTCCAACCAACAAGAAGACACTGGAAATGAATCGACCAGTCATCGCAAAACTACAGGATGAGCCTCATACCTTTTACAGCTCCGATTCAATAATATCCGAAGATCAGAACGACCTGCTAAACTATCCACCTGAATTTCTGCATGATTTAACTCCATCAGGCATGCCACCCCACGCATTGATGCTTAAGAAAGGAGTAATCGTCATGTTGCTCAGAAATTTAAATCCCAAACAAGGACTCTTGTAACGGCACTCGCTTATCAATTACTGGTCTCCATGAAAATTTCATAAGTGGGAAAATTGTACCTGAATGTAATCCTGGCGGCGTTGTTTTCTTAACAAGAATTGAATTAGCCCCCAGTGATGTGAATCTACCATTCGTCCTCAAGCGCCGCCAGTTCCTGCTAATTCCAGATTACGCGATGACTATCAACAAATCGCAGGAGCAAACGTTCTATCAGGTTGGAAATTACTTCGATGAGCCTGTCTTTTCACATGGACAGCTCTAAGTTGCACTTTCAAGGTCTAGGAACCCCAATCACGTTAAAATTTACACAAAGACATCTGAAGTACAAGGAAAATTCTTAAACAACGAAAAATACTTCACACGAAATGTTGTTTACCAAGAGGTTTTTTGAATAAAGAAATATGTAAATAAAAAAAGAATTTCCTGTCATAGAACATATGTTTACTTTATTTGTTTCAATCAATTTTAAACATTTCTCTCTCATATATAACTCATATATATCAAATTTGACGGGAAATCTCTCGAATGAAGCGGCGATTTGCACCCGTCAAACTATGACGAGTGATTTTCTAGTATTATTATAAATATATAGGTCTCTTTATATAAGTTATTTTTAATGGATTTTTTATATTAATTACTATTAACTAATATCTCAAAATTAATACTTGTACAAAGGAAATAATTTATATTCTTCATAGCAGACTAATATAAAACTATATAAAATTAAAATTAATTTTTTGAAGGCACACCTGTAATTAAATAAAATGCCGTGCCTGAATTTATTTTGAGCGGAACCTCTGAAATAAGTGTATTCCATGGGGTTTTTTCAATTGGTGGTTTTATTTGTAGGCCTACTTAATTTCACAGATCATGCAAAATCAGGTTCTTAGCTTTTCATTCTTTCTTGTGTGACAGAAATCGCAGTTTCTTCTACGAATGCCCGAGGGCACCTCTTCAATTTATTGCTGCCTGATGCTTTTGAAAACCTATCTGTTTTTCCTAAGGCGAAGTCTATTGTGGTATAGTATAGAGCTTTGTTCAGGTTACTGAATATATTCAAGGGAATGTACGAACAGCTTTTCTTATGAGATAATTTACGAACCGGCGTTCTATGTCCCGTTTCTTTGCCATTATTGTAGAATCAATCCTTGGAAAATTATCTGATTTACCTTGCACAAAACTAATATCCATTGTGAAATTAAACGTTGAATAGTAGAAATGCCAAAAACTTCACTTCTAAAACGTAAGCTAGCACAAACGCCTTTAATCAAAACATGGTACAAAAGTAGCGAAAGAGAAGTATGCGAAGGAAGGTATACGTGACGTCAAAATCTACTGGGCCAATGAGAGTGCGTTTCGGATTGAATCATCATTTTCGCTATTTCAGCGCATCTTTCTCCCTCAGTATTTAAATAAATAATTTTTTATGTAAAATTTCACTTGCATATTTGAAATTAGAATGATTGTTTCTTCTATAAATACGGATTACTTTCACGCTTTTTTAAAAAATGCTTCATTCAAGTACCTCACTTGCCTCGGCTGCAAGGGGTTTATTTCTGAATATTTCGTAAATATCAAAAGTTAGAAAGAATTTTTCAAAATCTGATTCTCAAAAATTGAAGATAGCTTCCCTTTTCATGAAAAAATTTTTAATTATAAGTTAGCACCTGAGACTATCAAGGACACTAAATTAAAAATCTAGCATATATTTTAAACTCAGCTAAAAAGTCACTACTGTCTAACTAATCCAGGACATCTAGTGACTTTACTTTAAAACTATTTCGCTGTAATTCATATCTCGTCGAATTCCATAATTATTCACACATGTGGAAACGAGGCAAAATTTCGCTGGATGCCGAATTCGTTCAGATTCCTTTCTTTGACGTTCCAACGCACACCGTGCTGATTTGAAGAATCCAGATAAACAAATCTTCTAGCAACTGACGCTTAGTACCGAAGTACTTAAAAAAAATTGTACCATTTAAAGCGATAGATAAAGAAGAACAAAATCATTTATCAGTATATTATAGAAGATGATATGCAACTATTTTTCTTAGACTTTCGATTAAGTTGCTATAATAGTTTTTGAGGTACAATTTGTGTCATTACTTAACAGAAGCTGCCGATTTTATACTTTTGGGAAAGAGATTTTCTACGGTATTCTTGCCAAGCTAAAATAGTTTTTGAGGTAATATTTTTGCCATTACTTATAAGAAGCTGCCGATTTAATACTTTTGGTAAAGAGATTACCGTACGGGGAATCCATTTCTAGTAGGCAAAAGTTCATTCAAGCTGGTTATATTGGCGCACTTAGCTCCAAATAGAAAGGAACAGTGAACTGCGGACAAACCGAGAAGACGAATGACCAACTACGCTTTTCCCGCCGCAAATCGGGGCCAAAAATTAAAATAAAATTAGACTCTCCTCTTGTCTGAAATGGAATCTTCCCAATATAATCTGCTATAGCGACTGCATCAACCATCACACTTGGCGGTCCGGAGTTCCATCGATGAACCGGACGTATATGTGTACAGCTTTACAGACAAAATATTATTACATGCTTATCACTGAAGTCAAATATCATGGGGATTAAGAAATCATGCATTATGATCCCTCCACCTGTGATTCATTACGCCACTGATTCCCAGGACAGATGAAAGCTACAATAACCTCACAAGACAAAAAATAATATAAGTACATGAATACAAAAAAAAAATATTTTTATTTGACGATTCTTGCTGGTAGGTAACGAGATACACTAATATAAAAAACACTATGAACATCATTTCCAATTGAATTCATAGTTTAAATATGTGTGATATCCTTATGAAAGCTTTGCATATTTTCAGTTCTTTATGAAATAAAACAAATTTCCATCATAATATCCTCCTGATACTCTCATTTATTGCTACCCGTCTTCAAATCAAGATCCACTTCCGGATTAATTCGTGGTGACACTCAACGAATACGGAAAGTCTCATTTACATATATACAATCTGATCCCTATCATTATCTCCAAAATAAATCGAGCACATTAGTGAGAAGAGGATGTGAGAACGCCAATTTAGAAACCAGTCTCCTGAGAAAAGTTAAAATAGCATTTTGCTAAAAGCTCTTCATTAACTTAGATATAAAGTGGTTCTCATCCAGTATTGCAAGTTGTTTTCCTTGGTGAAGAAGATGATATCAATCAAACTAGTATTTCGGAGATAATGCTAACTAGTCGACTTTCGGCAAAATTCTACAATATCCGAGGTATCAGGTATCTGTCAGGCGGAATTCCTTTTGTCTGGTGGTTAAAGATGTTCGACCCTAAACCAAAGGTCTCCTGTTCTAAACACTTACTGCCAAAGTGAGTGACTCGCGGACAATCGAACACGTAACAACTACTTTCAGTCCCACTATAGATAGATGGCGTAGAAACGGCAGCACCACAACAGCTCTCCCATTTCAAAGTCTATATCATTTCATAGCACAAAGTCTGCACGTTCCGTCACAAACAATGTGGGCAGCATTCTGCGCATAAGCACGCAGCATACGGAAGCCCAATTATCGCTTCCTTGATATTCAGATAATATCAATCAACCTGGGGGTGCCCATTAATCGTGCTGCGTTTTCATCTATTCTGGTGTATATAGTTTATCTACATCCAGACATGAAATCCTTTTGGCTGTGGTTAAGATGCTTGACTCAGACAGCAACAGGTTCTAAAACCACGTCCCGTTACGCATATCAAAGGTGAAACGTTTTTTTTTCTTTGATATGAATACAATATCATTTAAGATAACTTTTTTGGAAGGTATTAAAACGTACTGTCTACCAAGAAAAAACCCTGAAACAGGGTTACCGCAAGTAGAGTCGAAGAAAGGAGGAAGCGGGTATAAAATCAACCACAATATTGTAAACTAACGCGCACTTGATAGACGAGAATTCGTTTCCTGTACAAAGGAAATGAGACTTCCGCCGATTCAAGCGCCAAATGAAATAAAGTTTCTCTTCACCTAAAATGCAGTGGATATCCCGATTCCATAACCACGCCATCGGACATGTCTGGTATTTTTCTGCGGTAGGACAGTAATATCAAGAAAAGTGTTTCATAAATGATTAGAAAAATGTTCGTGGAAAATGATTTTGTGTTTTATTTAAATGATGTATCTGTAAAACCTTTTCGTGCCTACCACAAGAATAGGTTTTCATTTTGTATGAGTCAGATAATGCTTAAGTAAATTTCTTTACAGAAAACTACGGCATTAGCATCGTAAGAATAGTGTTTCTTTTTTGATGAGTACGGAATGTATCGATAAATCATTTCAGAAAACCTTTCACAAGAATGACAAGTATTTTTTTCCTTTCCTCCACCCAATATTGCAAAAGTTCGTTTAGGACATTTTCGAGAACATGATTTCAAAACTCATTACAAGAACACAGTTTTCATTTGTTTTGAATGTTAATATAAAACACGTTAGTTAGTTCTTTGTTAAAACATAATGTTCACAAAAATGTAAAGGTTTCACTTTTAAATCAATATGAAAATGTTTATATTTATTATTTTCCTGAAAAGGTTTCTGCTTATCTTTTCACTGGGAAGACAATTCAGATCAAAGCTCATGTTTCAAAATGCGGAACATTTTCTAAACAAAATGCTAGGGCAGATTTTTCATTGGCATTGAATTCCATGGAGCATATTTAAAAAAAAATATTTCTGGGAAAATTACTGTTGCTGAGAATAAAAAGAATAAAATTTATTTCTTTTTTATGAGTCAGATAGCCATTCTTTAAATGATTTCTCATAAATTTTGGTATGTACATACATCAGTGGCCTTCATTTGTAGCATGAATACGATATGAATCCTTAAATATGTTTCTGGAACTTTTTCTCATCGCTGGTCCAAGAATAAGGTTTTCATTCGATGGAGTTCGATGGAACATCTCAGTTAAACGTTTTTTGGAGGAAAACCTTTTTTTCACATTGCGTTCAGAATAGGTTTTCATTTCGCTAGTTTGATAATTCTCATCCATATCATCTCTTTCTGAAAACCTTTCGTTATACACAGCTTCTTAATTATCATTTTCAGTTGAGATGTAGTCTGTAATGTACATCCAAATATTTCTGATAGAGAACTCTATATCAGGACATATCAAAGATTAGGTTTTTTCATTTCAGTAGAATCAGACAATGCTTAAATAAACTAATTTGCACAGAAAACGCACGCTTGCATAATACAGGTTAGTTTTCTTTCGTGTGTAGTACGAGAAGGGCTTCAATAACTCAGATTTCCGAGGAAACCCTTTCTTGCATATCTCACAAGAATAAGGTTTTTGATGAGTCAGGTAATGCTTATTCAAATCATACTCTCCTGATAAAAACTTTCGAGCATACATCACAGGAAAGTTTTCATTGTATGAGTCTGTCTTATCCATGTCAACTTTATGAGAAACCTCTTCTTGTACCCAAGAATAAAAGATTTCAGTTGAATTGTGTCTAGATAATCTCATCAAATTGAGTCTTTCAGTTAACAACCCTTCTTACATACACAAAATAGGGTTTTTTTCATTTAGGTTTGAGTTTGATACATTCTCATCCATCTATCTTTGGACCCTTTCGTATAATACTCAGTTTCATACTCATTTTCGAGTTGAATGTGCCGATGTATCGTCAGATAATGCCTATCCAAATTACCTTTCTGATTAAACCCTTTCTTACATACATCACAAGAATAAGGTTTTTCATTTGTATGAATGAGATAATGCTTAAATAGACTACTTTGCACAGAAAACGCATGCTTGCATATCTCACAAGAGTAAGGTTTTTGATGAGTCAGATAATGCTTATTCAAACTACCTCTCTGATAAAAACTTTTCGAGCAAACATCACAAGCAAAGGGTTTTTCATTCGTATGAGTTCGATAATGCTGATTTAAATATGTTTTGCGAGAAAAATCCTTATTGCATACATCACAAGAATAGGGTTTTTCTTTTGTATGAATCAGATAATGCCTAAATAAATTTATTTTCTCAGAAAACGCATGATTGCATACATCACAAGAATAACGTTTTACCTTTGAATGAGTCAAGGAATGCCTTAGTAACCGAGATTTCTGAGGAAAACTTTTACTGCATATATTACAAGAATGAGACTTTTCCCCTTTATGACTAAGAACATGTTTATCTAATTGACTTTTCTTCGAAAATGCTGCATCACAGATATTGCAAATGAAACGGTTCTCATCCGTACAAGTTTCAATTTTCACAATCCCATCGCTACAACTCGCTTTAGTGCACAAATCATCCACCAAATGAGTTTCACTCGTTTTCACAGAGGCCTCCATCCTCTAAATTCTTTAACGGTATTTTGTCGGAAAATTAAGTTGCAAGATCATCAGCGATATTTTTCCATTGGGAACTGCTTTACATCATCACATTAAGCGTAAGGTTCCGCCTTGTTTGAATGGCAAAACTTTGTGTTCTCATTTCATCCCATCATCTCAGAAGCCACCTGAAAAAGAAAAGACAATTTCAGCATCATTTTATAACTGCAATAGGGAAGGCTCGTATAAACTCAGTGCTGCTGCATCCACCAGCACTTTGTACAGTGCATCAATTTAATTAATACATATAAGAAGCCAGAGATTGAAGTAACGCAGTCACGTGGTTTGGTTTGGCTACGTGCCAAACAGACTCAGACGATCTGTCTACGCCTATAAATTAACATAAACTGTTTTCAATCTTTGATAATTTAAGTTTCCCTCAGGGTTGCCGTATTGGCCTTTTTCCAAAGCCTTTGGCCTTCGGAATTTTCATTTGGCCTTAAATTCATTTCTGGCTTATTTTTGTTAATGACTTTTAGAACAATTTTTAATTACTTATTCTATTGTTTTTGAAAACAAATTGATATTACACATTTTAAATGATATATAATGAGCTGTCAAACGAAATAGCTCCTGAATAGAACAAGGATGTTTTGAATTTCTTTCACTTAAATTTTAGTTTAATAACAGAACACATGCCTATCAAGTGGGATTCGTTTTCATGAAGGATAGCTGTTTTTCTAAGAGCAAATGACGTTTTCAATCAATTTGTCAAATTTGGCCTTATTTTTAAGAAGGTTTGACCTTATTTTGCTATTTTTATCTGGCAACCATGGTTTCCCTTCTTTCTATCATTTGTTTTTCATCCTTTTTTTGTTTGTTTTTTAAACACTGCCAATGTGCATGAGATTTTCTACTACAACTTTCGTTAATAAATCTGCGACAATTGGATCTGAGATATTGTTGGCAAGCTAAAAGCCCGTCTTAGACGGGCACAAATCTTCTAGTTATCCATGTTTACCAAAGAATAGTTATCTTAAGAAAAGTGAATAATTCGACGCACGACGAAATAAATTGTGAAAAACAAATCAAATCATTCGGAAATGGTTAAAAAATTTCGGTAAACAGATTCTTCAAAACTTTTATACGTTCATGCACAGTAAACACTTTGATGGGATGCGAAAAAAAAACACGCGATTTATCTACCAGGGGTGCCATATTGGCCTTTTAAGGCCAAATTATGGAAATTTGGCCTTTTTACAAAGCCTTTGACCTTAGGAATTTTCACTTGGCCTTAAATTAATTTTTGGCTTTATTTTCGATAATGTCTTTTAGAACAATTTTTAATTACTTATTCTATTGTTTTTTAATAAATTTTTGATATTACACATTTCAAATGATATATAATGAGCTGTGGAACGAAATATCTCCTGAATAGAACAAGGATGTTTTGAATTTCTTTCACTTAAATTTTAGTTTAATAATAGAACACATGCCTATCAAGTGGAATTCGTTTCCATGAAGGATAGCTGTTTTTCTAATAGCAAATGACGTTTCCAATCAATTTGTCAAATCTGGCCTTATTTTTAAGAAGCGTTTGCTTTTTTGGCCTTATTTTTAAGAAGGTTTGGCCTTTTGGCCTTATTTTTAAGAAGATTTGGCCTTATTTTTAAGAAGCGTTGGCCTTTTTGGTCTTATTTTTAAGATTTGGCCTTACTTTTAAGAAGCGTTGGCCTTTTCTGCTTTATTTTTAAGATGGTTTAGCCTTATTTTTAAGAAGGTTTGGCCTTATTTTTAAGAAGGTTTGGCTTTATTTTTAAGAAGGTTTGGCCTTATTTTTAAGAAGGTTTGGCCTTATTTTTAAGAAGATTTGGCCTTATTTTAAAAAAATGTTTGGCTCTTTTGGCCTTATTTTGCTATTCTGATCTGGCAACCCTTGTTTCCCTTCTTTTTATCATTTCTGATTTTCATGCTTTTTATTATTTCTTAAACACTGCCAATGTGCATGAGATTTTCTACTACAACTTTCGTTAATAAATCTGCGACAATCGGATCTGAGATATTGTTGGCAAGCTAAAAGCCCGCCTTAGACGGGCACAAATCTTCTAGTCATTAACAAAATTCAATGACATAAGAAATATCTAAATCCATCATCAAAAATAAGTCTTACTTCCGACTGCCCGGTCACATTATGTATTGCTACGAAAATCTGAACCTTCTCCAATTTAGAAGGCAAGGGCGGATTTTGACAATATGAGGACACAGGCGCAAAAATCGTTTCTATATTAAATTGCTGTAAAAATTTAATTTTTAAAAAAGTTCTTTATTAAATACATTTAAAGAAATATTAAAATATTATTATCCTAAATTTATTCGGCCGAATATCTGTTTAGCATTCGGTCAATCGAATATTCAGCAAAGGGCCGAATACCTCCCGAATATTCATTACATCTCTAATTTCAAGTAATTGACGGAGAGAAGCAATGTCCTTTTTCAACGCGACCATTCGGCATTTCGTCTATAATTTTTTTAGTTACGCAGTCAACCACCAAATGGGCTAATCGATTTTCTTCGAATTTGACATGAATGTTCCTTGAGGTAATAGAAAACGAAGCATGGGTAAGGATTTTAATAATTTGATTCCTCTTGAAGATGGTGGCCGTTTTAATGATTTCAATGCCGTGATGTAGTTGCAAAATAAGCAGTGCCGGGAAGAATTTTTAATAGACCTTGAATGCTAATTTTAAATTATCAATTGATATTTTATTCTGACAGAGCAGGTGCGCTTTACTTCACAAAATATATTATAAATGCAACTGTCGTTCTATTTTGTTAAAACGATTATGTCATTATTCAAGCGAGATACAAATGGCTGCCTAATTAATTCATAATTATTTAATGAGCACGCATATTTCAACGAGTATGAACTCTTCCATAAAGATCATTTCATAAAATTCACTGTGGAATTAACACACAGTTAAATAAAATATATATGCTCAAGTCATAACAATAATTATAACTATTGAATTGGTATGTTATAAGTTATATAATTTCTCCTTTCTAATCTTGAAAGATTTTGGGGATTTATTCCCCAATTTTTTCGTTTTTCCAGCCATTTGCAGGGAGTTGGCGCCACAAATCTAGATTATTGCAACACATATCAGTTCCCAAGACTGATTAGCAAATGATCGTTGGAATTCCAATTCCAGGTTGTCTTTTTCATAGTAGTAATAGTCCATAATCAAACTGTCTTTTGTATTTCATTTGTATATTTACACTGCTCTGCATGAAAATCAACCCCGACACCATTCCTGCAAATTCTTATGTAAAATGACCCCCTGAATCCGAATATGACCCCCATTTTGCCCATCACCCACCGTTTTCTCGGGACGACCCCCCCCCCACACACACACACTATTTTTTATCACTGTTCGGTAATTTTATGGCCATGAATTGGATTTGGAGGGGGAAAACGATTATTTTAACCGTTAAATGTCTTCTGAGGGGATACAGAGGTGAAAAGTTCTAAAATATGAACACTTGTAGCAGGGGGGGAGGAGATTTGGGTGGGGATTTGTCCCCTTAAATTAAAAAAAATCAATAAAAATTATCGATTTTTCTGGGTTTTTCCCCCAATTTTTCATTTATTTTCTACATACTCCAGCTTCCAGCTCCCCCCCTTCCTCACCCAAACACCCCAAATAATAAAAGTATATAGCAACAATTTTGGCTAAAAGCAGGTGAGGGGGAGAGGTCCCGAAGCCCTCACAAGAAAGTTTGAAAGATTCACTGTACAACGTTGCCGCTCTTTATTTTTATCACTGTTCTGTAATTTTATGGCTATGAATTTGATTTGGAGGGGGGGAAAGGATTATTTTAAGACATAAATTTAAAAATAAAAATATAATAAATAAAATTAATATATAAAAATAAAGTTTGGAAGATTCACTGTACAACGTTGTTGCTTTTGCACATCAAACTCGGATTGATCAAACAGTTTGTGAAAGCAATGTATAAGACAGGTGATGGATTTAACTTTCTGGAAACTAAATTTCCTCGTCTTAGTGAGGCTAAAATCAAGGAAGGAATTTTCGTGGCCCCCCAGATTAGACAACTTTTTAAAGACTCAACGTTTATGAAACACCTGAATCGCAAAGAAAAACGAGCATGGCTTGCATTCAAAAAGGTGTGTATGAACTTTTTGGGTAACAAAAAAAGTTATGATTATGTCGCTCATGTCGAGGAATTATTGTCAGAATACAAGGCCATGTGGTGCAACATGTCGCTTAAAATGCTTTACCTTCACTCACACCTGGACTTTTTCCCCTGAAAATTTATGAGCAGTTTCGGATGAACACGGGGAACGGTTCCATCAAGATATTGCTCAGTTCGAGAGGAGATTTTAGGGAAGTGGAATGCAAGCATGTTAGCAGAATACTGCTGGTCATTGGTACGAAAAACTTCTACTTCAGGGTACAAGAGGAAAGCAAGCACTAGATGAAGGTACTATATCATAAATTACATTTATTATATTTTATATTATATTATCTATTATTATATTTTTAAATTTAAGTGCTAAAATAATCTTTTCACCCCTCCAAATCAAATTCATGGCCATAAAATTACAGAACAGTGATAAAAATAAAGATTGGCAACGTTGTACAGTGAATCTTCCAAACTTTTTTGTGCGGGCTTCGGGACCTCTCCCTCGCTTTAAGCCAAAATTGTTGCTATATATTTTTATTATTTGGTGTGTTTGGGTGAGTAAAACGGGAGGGGGGCTGTATGCTGGAATATTTAGAAAATAAGTGAAAAAATTGCGAACCCACTCAGAAAAACCGACAATTTTTATTGATTTTTTTTTAATTTAAAGGGGAAAATCCTCCCCAAATCTTCCTCCTTGCTACAAATGTTCATATTTTAGAACTTTTCACCCCTGTAGCCCCTCAGAAGACATTTAATGTTTAAAATAATGCTTCCCCCCTCCAAATCAAATTCATGGGCATAAAATTACCGAACAGTGATAC
Source organism: Araneus ventricosus (assembly GCA_013235015.1). NCBI lineage: Eukaryota > Metazoa > Arthropoda > Arachnida > Araneae > Araneidae > Araneus > Araneus ventricosus. The sequence continues at coordinate 12,138 of BGPR01042939.1, forward strand.
AAATGGGGGGGGGGGACTCCCGAGAAAACGGTGGGTAATAGGGCAAAATGGAGGTCATATTTGGATTTAGGAGTTTATTTTACATAAGAATCAAAAGGAATAGTATCAGGGCTCGAAAAAAAAATTTTTTTTTTGCAGAGCAGTGTTATTGATAAGGTAATTTGATTTTAATTTTTAGATTAATATATGTATATATTGAAAATATAACACATGTTTTGATTAACTGACATATTTAACTATATATATAAACAACTGAAAACAAGTGAAATACAGACAGCTTCAAACAAATTTATCTTAATTATTCTTAGAAACAAAAATGTTTCACATGAGAAAAAAATTTTCTTTCGAATGTTTAGACATTTTTGAAACTCTCGATCCATCTAGTATAGGGGAAGGTTGGGGTAAAACTGTGTACTGGGGTAAAACAGGATACCCTCGATTCCGGCGATATTATTTTTCCTATCTAGCAGACAGATACTGAATTACATTCTACTAGTCAAGAAAAAAGAACAGTTATAGTGGCGTGTTGTAGCTGTTGCATTCACTGCGTCTGTGAAGGTTCATTTGTTTTAAGACGTCGACTCTCTAATGTTCGTTTGATTTTATACTACCCTTACTTAAAAATCGTTACAGTTATGAAAAATAAATTTAGTCCAGCTTATTATATGTTTACTAAGGATTTATACCCTATCAAAAATAAGGATTTACTCCAATAATTGCGCGGCCCTATTTTGTTTTTTATAACCTCTGAACTCGGAGTAAAACCGGGTACTCCAAGTGGTGTAAGACCAGGGCAGTCGGTACTGATGATTCCTCCCATTAAGACGATAAAAACACTTCACAGACGCTGATTGTTTATATTTTAATGATGTATTTTCTAATTTAAATGAAGAATGGTTAATCCAATGTAAAAACTGTTTTAGCTGTGCCCACGAAAGCTGCAGTGGCGCGGAGGAAGAAGACAAG
>BGPR01042940.1:0-13103 GCA_013235015.1 Araneus ventricosus
GGGATGAGAAGTAAGCGAGTTCTCGCTACCCTGGTGGATATAGAAATGAATTGGGGTCGAGTTGCCTCCGCTATGATGACTGGACGTACATTTTGCGGAGGGGTCTTACCATTGCTGTGACAGCTTTTCGGTATCAGACCTCAGTTCCTGTGTTCATGTCGCGACGACTATAATTCAGATTATCCTGGATTCTAAGGCATTGGACGTTGGTCAATTGTGGTTGCTGTTATCTTTTAACCGCCCCCCCCCCGGGGGGAGGAGCGCACCACGAGTATGTGGATGAGAAACAGCCCGATTCATTATGCTAGTTCTCGCTTTCCCTGGAGATTCTATAATAGTGTTGTCGCTTGGTTAACGGGTCCATGACGGTACATACCTCCTTTGTGAATGGTTTGTACATAAGCCAGTTGTATGTCTGCAATATAGTATTGTCTGCAATCTACGTTCATTCAGTTTTTTTCTGAACGGTCAGTGCCAGGGCAGATATTACGTTAGAGTCTTTTCTTTTAACCACACTCATTTATTTTGCATCTTGACATTTACGGGTGTTTTTTCGTTGTTGTTTTGTTTTGTTTTCCCCTGCCTATAACCGAAATAAAGTCGATTCATACTTAAGTTGTATACGTAAAATGAAACCCGCCAAGTTAATTTTGGAATCCACTGAGTATTTCACAAAAGGAAAAAACAATTGACGCCACACCACGATGTAAAGCAATTTGCAGTTAGATATAGATGAGATGCGCAGTGACGTCACGCCACTGTGACATCATGTGAATTGACTCCATCAGCGCTACCATATAATCCTTAAAAATACACCTGAGCCATTTTCTGTAGATGAAACGTGATGGAAATTTATTTGATAATAGCGGATATAAAGAGAAATAAAATATTTCCATAACACCTTTATTTGAAGATGTATTATACCTGTCTCTATAGTTACCACCTGAACGCAGATGGCAGTTTCTGAACTCATTTATATTATAAAAAGAATATGAAAAGTTCTAACATCAAGCCTTTCGGGTTATGCCTGTATAGTCGGAAAAACACAGAAAAAGTAAAAGAAAACTATTTTTATTGAAATCTTAGATTTAATTTCTTTTCTTACATATATAAAGGTATGGGAAGGTATTTTTATTAGATAATTAAATTCACAGGCATTGTTTAATTTTTTTAAATATATATTTTCTCACAAGAGGTGAGAAAAAAAATTCTCATTTCCTCTCAAAACTTTTTTTGTGTTCTGAGACATAAAATAAAATTTTCTTTGTTCCCCGGCTTTCTTGTGAAATTTCCATTCTAAATTTAGGAAGTAAACTCTCTCAGACAATTCCATTTGACTGTGCGGTGGAGACTCTTTTAAAATGCACAGAGTTCTTTGAAGAAAAGGCATCAGATATTCCTTTATGCTTATTTACAGAGTGCTGAATCTCAAACTTTTATGCTTCCATATTTCTTGCTAGTACCAACCACTCGAGGGTAAATTATATTAAGCAAATAAAATCTCGGGGGGGGGGTTTATTGATAATTATTGTTTAGTGATAAATAAAATTATGAATTATTATTTAATAAAGTAAGAATAAACTTGAAATTAAAGCGTGTCTTTAATACAACTACCATATTTTAGTATGAGTAATTATATGTTTAGGTATATATAATATGATTCTTATGATTTAATGGGTGGGAAGAACAAAACGAGTCTATAATTCTCAATCCGAAATAATCGAGTTTTAAGTTTGGACAGGCACTGTTCTTCTTCTTGTGTATTCATTCTGGTATAGCTCCTAAATTCAATTTTCGAATCTATTTATCGAACCGATTCACAAAAAAAGTGGAATTTGTAATTGTACTGTTCTTTTTCTCGCCGATTCAATTATATCTGTGATTTTTACCTTCTTAACATCTTCTTTACTCCCCTAACCCCTTTTCTTTATTTTTTTGTTGTTATTATTATTAGGGGTTCTTTTTATTACTAAACCTCTTCTCTACGACAAGGAAATCAAAATCATTCAAAGAAATCCAAAACACTAAGATAAACTCAGAGAGAATCGAATTAAACAAACAAGGAATCCATTCTAGTCCATTTTATCAAGGGCTAAGGACTTTACTCGAAATGAATTCGAAATATTTGGGAAATTTTTCTGTAAAAAGCTTGCATTACGCCAAATATAGCTTCTCTTATCCCGAAATTTCCCAACAAAGGACAAAGGAGATCAGTACCAACAAAAAGCATTATTTTAAAAGAAAAAGGAAAACCAAACACAAACATAAAAACGCTAATAAGCTTGATTTAAAAATATTGGCTATTCTCTACGACATGATACTGAACCAAATGATAACGAATTGTTGAAGTCTGTATGATAAATAAAAGGAATTTCTTGAAAAATCTTTAAGGAAAAATAGCAAATATTAATAAGTTTCAAATGATAATTGGGTGCGATTGAAACTGAATTACAAATTACACATTTCGAGACACTGATTTTTTTGCCATTTGTTTTGTTTTTGCAAAACATTACAGAAAAATTCTAATAACGCGTGTTTCCAATATTGTTGCATCATAAATAGTTTGTTGCGCAAAGGATTAAAATTGGTTAATATTTTGCAATGTATAACGTTGGTGAAACGTATCAATTGGTGCGCAGTTTAGTAAAGTTTATAATAGTGAACCTGAAATACATAAAATGGAAGCTGATTCCCGACTGCATAACTTCATCCTGTTATTAGCTTAATTAAATTTCATTTCTTTTTAAAATCCTTACTAAAATAATTATTGGCATTATTTGAAAATATCATATTGAAGAGAAATTTTATTCATTAAAAAATCGCTAACAAACAATTTTTAAATAATTGTTCTCTATATTTGAGTTTCCAATATTGCCGACAAACTCAACGCACCAGAAAACTGATCCCAACTACAAAATTAGCTTCAGTCGGTTGCGACATCAAAGCTGCAATAGCTTTTGATAGGGTCAAGTATCCATTTTAGAACCAAGTATTCATAACTTTTTAGGTTCAAGTATCCCTAACTTGACTTTTTCTAAATAATTTGAAAATTAAACCACTTAGAATTAAAATATTGTACAACATCTTATACATCAAATTATAGCTGTAAGTATGCTTAAAACTCAGAAATATTTTAATTCATCATATCTTCAATAGTAAACTTCCTATCCACTGAGGAATGAAAAAGAGAAAATTTACTTTCGGATCCCCAAGACATATTTACCTACGCACCATTAACATGACTTTTCAGACTGGAATGAAAATCCTCTCCCATAGACCATGTGACCAAAGGTCAAATAAAAATGTCACACACAAATTACCAATTATCTCTCAATCTGAGAAAATCGCGTAGGGTCAAATATCCCTAGTTTCCCCTCATAAAAAGGGAGAAATAAGATTGGTTTTCCTTTGCGTCGAATAAGTGAAGTACTTTAACATTACAATGCTTACGAATGAATAGAGACTGTGATGAAACGACATATAAATGAGAAACGTAAAAACGGTGATTTACTATAATTTATAATATTTCATTTCTTCAAAGGATGATTCTTTCTTTGCGTACGCGTGTGTTTGATTTGAAAGATTTGTTCAAACAGATAGCTCTATTTCGATTTCAGTTTTTGTTTCTTTGTTTAACGCTGCACTTTTTCGAAATGCTCTGTGTTCTTTTACATCAATCCGCAGATTTCCTGACGGTGATTGGCTAAAATATGAGGCGTTAAATTAAGTCAAGTTTAGGCAGTAACACAATTGATGATTCTACAGTAGAGGTATCCGAAAGCGAACCAGTTGATGATTCGGGCCATGGGCTTGTTTATTCAAATTAAACCAAATTCCTTGAACATCCGATTTATCATATTCCGACTGCAACTGCCAAGGACTGCATCTGTTACCAATAGTTATGCTAAACGCTGCAATGAATGCAAATGTGGTTGAAGGTCTAACTTTTCATGATAATGCGGTAGATTTAAAATTCTAATAGAAAAGTATATGTATTTCTGTACGTTTGTGTATATGTTTATATAATAAATTGGCAGAAAATGGAAATTTGAAACTTCAGATTATCAAATTTATATATCATTTTAAGAACACCTAATATGGATGATAACAAAGAATATATCGCATAGAATGTTCATTAAGAAAAAATCATCATTATGTTACATAGATAAGCCATTATTATGTTATATAGATAAGCCATTATTATGTTATATATATAAGTCAATATTATGTTATATATATATAAGCCATTTTTATTATATTGATAATATTGTTTTATGAAAGAAACTGTAATTTACGTGAATGGATGCGATAGATATTTTTTATTAATATTTAAATTTTTATTTTCGATAAAGTTTTTTTTCTACTGAGTCAAAAGATTTTTTCAGATCTTTCTACCTTTAAAATGTTTTAGTTGCTTTTCAAAAATATTCGCCAATTATCCAAAACATTAAATATTTAATAAAAATATACACACCAAAAAAAATTCAGTCGTGTTTTTATTTTTATGAAAAACAAAATAACTTTTTATGTAACGTTGCAGTTAATATGAATATAGTCTAATATAAAGCAGAATTTTTAGCTTGTTTTTCATAAATAATAATAGCAATAATTATGATTATAAAAAGATAATAAATGCTGCTAGACAAAATAATTAAACTACTTAATGATAATTTTTTTTCCAAATATGAAGGGTGAAAAATTTTGCCGACAACATTTTCCCCGCGGGAAAGCTTAAAATATTTATTTAAAATATTTATAATGCTCTTAATTTCCTGAGCTACATCATCGAATCACCTGACACAGAGTGGCGTACCTATGGGGGGTGGCGATCCGCCCCTACCGGCACTTAGAAAGGGGCGACAAAATCAGACATGCAGGAAAATAATTTTATTACTAAGAAGAGCTGCGAAACTAGTTCAAACATATGAACATAAAAAATATGTATTGTAATTAATTCATATTTATCGCCCTTTTCACTTTCTCGTATACGAAGTATAGAAAGAGAAAGTATTGTAATCGTCAAAAAATTCGATCTCTAGATTTTGATGAATCTCTGCGTTTTAGACCTCCCCGAGTCCGAAAAACACAATTTTGGAATTATGTCTGTCTGTGTGTCTGTGAACACGATAACTCGAAAACTATTAGAGCTACGGGGATGAAATTTGGTATGTGATCTTTACACATCATTTTTAGGTTTCTATCAAATTTTGGACAAAATCCATTAAAGGAAGGCTCTGTAACTCAAAAGCTTAAATAGCAAGATGGATCAAATTTGGTACGCAGTTTTTTCATCAGAAATGTAGGTCCGTATAAAGTGTTGGGCCAAATCCATCAAATGGTTGATCGTCTGTCGGTCTGTATAATCGCATACTTTTGAACGCCATATTAACAAAATTATTTAGATAAATGAAAATTCGTATACAGTCTTGAAACCCTAATTGTAGATTTCTTACCAATTTTCGTTTAAATCGGTCAAAAAAGAGCCGTTGAAATTACCTATTAGGGTTTTTTTTCCCTCCATTCTATGCAAAAAAAAAAGCTGTGAACGCTGGTGCTAGTGTTTTCCCCACCTTTGGGAATACCTCACGTTTTCCCCACCTTAGGGAATACCGCACATTTTCCAGCGCGAGGTGTATTTTTTTCCCTAATACCCATGTTATTCGTATGCGAAAAAGTTTTGGGAAGATCACTCCCGCTGGTTTCGGTAAATTGCCGGTATGTGAAAGAAAGATTGGAGTTGAAAGCACGATTTCACAACCTGTCTGCAGAGATAAAGGGCGTCAAACGAGGAATTGCATTAGTAAATCAATTTTTCCCCTGGAATTTGTTTCTTTTATTTTGAGGTTTATGTAACTTGTACAGGAAGGGCGGTGTAATGAAAATTCGCTCCAGGCGGCAAAAGTTGCAGGTACACAACTGCTGAGAAGACACTAATTTAGATAGATAAATGGGATTTTATAAACTAATAGATTCAATTCATAATCTTTCGGTAGATGCCAAATGCACCGCGTAAATTTAATTTTGGATTCCATTGCGATTTTGCAGATGGAAAAGGATCTGACTTCACGACACAGCTTAAAACAACATACCTCACATAATAGCAAGCATAAAGTTACAAAAACAAAATATAAATAAAAATACAAATCTGGAATATAATTCAATAATATAGTCCAGTCAACGAAGGAAAAATAGAAAAAAAATGGTGTAGTTTTAAAATTTGGCACAGTTGTTGGGGGTAGTGTTCTAAACGACATACTAAAAGTCCCCGCGAGTGGGGGTGCGCGGGGGTACAGAGGTACAGGGGTTTAAAGGGGGCGTTTTCAGTTTTTCTTAAATATCTCGAAAACTATGATCTCTACTGAAAAACACTCAATTACAAAATTAAATTACATAAAATTTCCTACAAAAAAAGCCTACGTTTTTTTTTGTAACATCAATAATTCAGAAGATACGGGGGCATTCAAAAGTGAATATTTCTAAAATTACTTATTGTAATGGTAAAATCAGTTAAAAGAGCTGAATCAACAACCCTCAGAAACCTCATGCCTATATAATAATCATATAAGGTAGTATTGTATGTGTAGGAACGGGAGAGCACAAACCTATTTGGTGAATAATTATACTCCCTCCCCTCACATCCGTTCCCCTTCACAAGTTTCTTTCTACAGTCAACGAATTGTTAATTTAAAAAATGGTGTAGTTTTAAAATTTTGCACAGTTGTTGGGAAGACTGCCATAAGCGATATAATAAAGGTCCACGCCGGTGGGAGAGTGCGGGGTTCAGAGGGGGGGGATTTCTCAGTTTTTTTTTTAATTTTACAATGTTAATTTAATTTTACAATGTTTAAATATTGGAAAACAATATTATATAATATTACTTTTACAATATTGTGCAATATTAAAAAATAATATGATGTGAAATTAGATGTCAGAGGGCAAGCGCAGTTACGTTTTTCATAATCTGACGTGATGTAAATTGACTGCGTTCCATCAGATGTCAGGAAAACATAATATAAAAATTGAGAAAACTGAAACTACCAAATTTTATTCGAAAAATCCTCCTTACCTTGAAGTGAGGCTTTATTGGTCCATTTGTTAGCTCCAGCGATTTGAGTTTCGCAGTCCTTGGTCTTCGGATTGGAATCACAGAAGAAAAGAAGATTGTTCAAATTCCTTTGATAAATTGGAGCTGTGTTTGGATTTAACATTTCTGAAAATAAATCGATCAAGTTCGTTGGATTATCTATTTCTTTTTTAAACGAAAAATTAGGGATTTCAAGTTTAAAAGTTTTATGTGCACATATTTGTCTATGGAAGTAACTGAGAAGAGAATTTAAAGTAGGTATGGATATTAAATTAACTTTCTAAATGAATTAGATAAAGTGGAAAATACTTGAAAGATAAAAAAATTCAAAAAGAATATTTATAAATATATTTCAATATGAAAACACCATAAAGAGCCTATTTGGAATAATTAAAAGCACAGAATTATCTGCATATATTCAGGAATGTCACTATTTATCGCATTTACCGATTTGCAGCTCAGTGAATCAATCACCTGCTCTCAAAGAATAGTGTTGAAGTAGTGGCGGTTTTTCGTACAGGAGCTAGAGGCGCTCGTCTCGTGCCTTGCGACTCTGAGGGGCCTCAAAATCAGTTTGACGCACATGGCAGTGCTTAGCCGATGACGAATTTGCGACATTATTTAGGAAAGGAGCCTCAAAAAAATGTTGTGCCTGTGGCCTCATATCGTCAAAATCCGCCACTCTGTTTGAGCAGAATCTAAATAACCCTCATATTTGAATATCGGGAAAACTCAACACAAGATTAATATTAACGAAAAGTTTTACTAACATTCATAGCAGTGTATAAACATAGTCTTATAAAAGGAATTTCATCTCCGTGGCCCGGTTGTAGAATCTCGACTTTTGAACTCGAGATCTGACTCGCCGTGAATTCGAGTCAGATCTCGAGAAGAAGTCAGATCTCGGCAGAAGAACCCGAGACCGCGATGGCCTGACGGTAAAGTCTCGATTTACAGATCGGAAGGTACCATGTTCAAAACACGGTTCCACCAAAGATTTGCCATGTTTGGCCTGGGTGTGTATTAAATCTGGCGTCGACGAGCAAACACCCTCTCCCTGGTGTGGTGCGAAAGTTTCAAGGTGCCGGCTCAAGTATCTTCTTCGTCATTTGAGCGCTGTTCAAAATTACGAGGTACCTCCCAAAATACTCTCGTGTTGCTTCAAAGGTGGTTTAAATCTAAAAAAACGGAACTAAATCCAGCGAAGATCCGGTACTTGTTAAATCTGTCGGAGACAAATGTACTTCTTTTGTTGTGTGAGGAGAGGTTTATGCCAACTCAAGAGTCGTCTTCATCATCTGACCATGGATAACGACAATACGATCCATTCCAAAATAGTCCTCGTCTAGCTCTGACATTAATCTACCTCAGAGGCTCCCAAACGTTTTTCACTCGCATATCCCTTGATTAATCTTTATTTTTGAGTACCCTCTTCTCTTATATCCCCTCCCAACCATTCTTCAACACAAAAAAGTATTATTAATAACGACAAGGCCTTAGGTTAGCTTAAGAGTCAAATGACTTTAATGAACTTAATAAAATTTGTAGGATTTATTTTTGACTTTACACTTTATTTCATTTTTTAAACAGTATTAGTTCAAAGTCAAAACAAATGAAAACATCATTGAAATAATTTCGCATTAACTCATGATGAGAGCTGACATTAACTCAATTACTAGATATTAATCTACTTCCGTTTTCGTATTCCTTGAATAGACACTCGGACTCGTATAATTTTCACTTTCATTTTTCGTTTGAACTTGGCAAAACGAAATTCTAGAATATTCTTATGTTTTATGTTTTTCGCCATTACCAATATCACTTTCGCTTACCCCTAACTGGTCCCAGGGGTATGCGTACCATAGGTTGGGAACCTCTGATCTACCTAATGCTGTGGGAATTGATTCCTCAGTCACCGACAAAGGACGTGCAACGACACCTATGACGCGACGTCTCCAGAAGCCGCAGATGGCAGGAGATCAGATTAAAAAGAGTTCTCGAATAAGAAAGACCATAAATAAAACCCATCGAATGACCGCAAGTAGGCGGCAAGGGGACATCTGTAGTCTGCAGTTTTATGCAAAGATGACCGTATAGCAGCATACAGCCTCTCCAACAACTCTGTAAACGCATCGTAAATCTTCATCCACGTATTAACCATAGTCATTTCTTTCCTTAATCGTCAACTAAACGTTTGAGCTGTTTCCAGTGAGCTGATTGGAGTTATGCAACCCATCATATCCACAATACTATAAAAATTGTTGCAAAATATCTATTGAAAAAGCAAAATCTTAAGCAATGATTGCAATTATGATTAAATTTATAATTTTATAGATCAAAGTTTAACAATAAATACTTTAAAAGAAACGTTAGATGTGTGCAATAGATTAAAGAAAAAAGGGGAGGAAATCATCTTACTGCAGAGTCCTGGATAATTTGGTCCACTTGTACAAGAAGAACCACAGCAGGTATTGGATGGACAAGCCGAGCAGGGTTGCCCCTGTTTGTAAACAGGTTGGTCTCGCACATTTCCTCTACAAAAAAATGGTAATTAAACATTAAATGCATAAAGTAACAGATTCAGAGCTAAGCCGGCTTTGTTGGTGTGGTTACGTTGTTAACCTCATATGCCAAACTTCGTTGATTCGATTTCAAGTCAAAGCCGGTGGCTTACTGTGACGCCAAGAATTATCAGCACCCATCTCTTATGATTGATTAGACGACATGTTAACACGTTGAGGGCCATATCAGTCAAAAACGATTCGCACTACATTTGTTCTATGCGCCGCGTGAATAATATTTGCCTCGCATCGACATTTTTATTTAGGCTGCGTAGCTCACCCGTGATTCATATTTGAATTAAGTGTTTGTGGGTCCTCTAATCTGGGCAGGCCGTGCATCAAAATTAGGCGATGACAACCACCGATAGGGGTGCCAATTCATTAATGATTGTCAGCTTCAGAGAATCGTTGCCTCTTGCGAATGACCTGCATCCAATAACAAAGTACCAGTGACGAATCCAGGGCTGGCTATCGGGCTGCAGCCCCCCCCCCCGGGGGGGAGCCAGAGTTGTTGATTTTATTTAAAATCACTACAACTGTTTGTTCTTAATTTTCATTTTAAAAAAATAAAAAAAAATCTTGACAACATTGCTTTCTGGCTTTACAGGATCGAAAATTTTCCTCCTTTTCTAGTTATTCCACTTGTACTTATAGCGTTGACGCGGTCTAAAGCATTTTTTGGTAGTTATTCCATTGTATTTTTTATTAAATTATCGAAAGTACTGTAGTGTTATTTATGATTCTTATTGTCAGGTGAGGAAAGTCTGTAAAGTTAAAGTGTTTTGGTTTACATAAGCCATGGGGTTTGACATTCGTCACTACGATACAAAGATTTTATGACCTCCGACCCCCCCCCGGGACCCGAATCTCCACTGCCAAGCACAGTTGTTAAAAAAAATTAAAATAGTATTGCTAAGCTCTATCAAAAACAGGCAGATTAAAATAATGACGCAGCAAGAAGCTTCGTAGCTCGGGAGAAGTAAGCAATTGCTGCTCTTTTTATCGTATTTAAAATCTCTAAAAATAAGAAAATGCTTCACCGTATATCGTTTCAAATTATAGGAGTAATATATTACAAAAATATTTAACTTATAGAGAACACAACCCTGCGTTGTTAAAATCAAATACGCTGTTTGTATTCTACACTTTCCTCCATATTAATTCTGCACCTGAGAGGTAAACTATCTTAAGTCCAGTTCGGCTGATTTTTCTGTTTTTATCGCGTTTACCTACATTATTTCGATCGTATCTTCGAATGGGTAAAGTGTCGTCGCAGTAGGTCGAAGAGAGCAAAAGATAACCGCTGTCGAAAAATAAATTTGTTCATCGCAAAACATTGCATTCTGGGATTTCTTTTTGCTCTCCTGTAAAATATTGAAACTATTACCTAAGATAGCTGACCTCTGACGTGAAGAATCAGAAGCATATAATCCCTAAAATGTTTTCACTTATTGCATATTTTGAAAAGAAATTAAAAATGCATACGAAGGTCCGTAGTTGCACACATAAAATCGATTGTATTTCTTGCCCGTTTTGTAAGCTGTGTAGCCGCAACCGATCCTCCAGGTTTTAGACCATATCACCTAGGAAAAAAAGGAACAGAAATTAAACGAAAGAAAAGCTTAGAAAAATGCATTCTATTTGAATGAATAGTACTGAAGAAAATGTAATGCAAAACAATCGAGAGGAAGGAAAAGAAACAAAAAAAGAATCAAGCAAGAAAAATAAAGACAAAACCATCCATCAACAAGAATTTCTAAACTTCAACTCAAAAAATTATCTAATTCTCTCCTTTCATCTCTGAAGCAAATAAAAGGGGGGGGGAATCATTTGATTGAAAAGAAAACTGGGAACTCCGATTGATTGTTTTCCTACTTGTACGCAGACAGAAACTACTGCAAACGTCAAAAATTATTTAATCTCGAGATTTTTAGAAATTTTGACGGGAGTCTGAAGCAAAAAAAATCACATGTATTAGACATTATAAATCAAAAGATCAATGAGCTAGATGGATCAAATTTATCACTTGGATGTTTCAACAAAATTTTGAGTCTATCAAATTTTGGACCAAATCCATCAAATTGAAAAGGTGCCTTTCTTCAAAAACTACTCTATTTTCTTCACCGTATTATGAAACTGCACAATAAGCATCATATTTAATAAAAAAATTTTAATACGCGTGTTAATATTCATTCATAATGGAATGTAGTACGTTCTTTACGTGGAAGGATACGAAGTTCAAGGAGAGAACGCAGCTCTGGGGTGTAGTGGAGCCTGCAAGCACAGGAATACTGCTCCGGCACTTCTGTGGGTTTTTTTTTCACGAGTAATAAATAAGAAAAAATTGTGAAAACTTCCTTAAAGTAACTCGATATTTGTTACTCAGATTAGAGCGTTCCGGCACTGCTTTTAGAGCGTTCCGGCACTGCTTTTAGAGCGTTCTGGCACTGCTTTCAGAGCGTCCCGACACTGCTTATTTATAGGTGCTTTACTTTATACTACGACACACCCCTGAGTAGAGAGATAAGAATCTCCGGTTTGCAGTTTGGATGGGTGTGCGTAGAAACTTAAATGAACAAAAAGAAATTACAGACAGAGTTTAAACATAGACGAAATACATGTGAGAACTATAACAGCAATATAAAATGAGCTATTTACAGGTGAAAAGAAAAACTCATGAAGCAGAAACAATGTTAAGACAGGCCCCAAAAGTTTACTGCTTTTAAAAACTTGTAGGAGGACTGATTAGGGTCCTTGGTATTGAACCTCTAGAGGGTCGGGGTCCATTAGTCTGATGTCTTGGTGAAGGAGAAAAATCTGGGTCGGAGTCGGGTGAACTGGTTGAGTCTGGTTGCTGTTTGATGAGGCCCTAATTATCAGTGAGGAAAGATATCAGTTTAGCTATTTTTATTCTTGATAGTTTATTTTAAAGTAAGTTTTTCCACCAAAGTAAAGTATTTTCTTCACTTCGTGTGGTAAAATGAAAAGATGACGTAAGAGGATAAGAAGTTGCGTAGTGGAGAGTGTCTGGCTTTTCCCCGCATGCGCAGATATCTGAATGATGAAGCTGGAATCTGTAGAGATAGAAGGAAAAAGGGCCAAGGCCAGTGGCGAAAAGAATGGAGTCGCTTGACCATGAAGCTTGGTTTAGAGAGACTTTAGGGAGTATATTATAGATAGCTCTCCCAGTGTCGCCTGAATCCCAGTCTTGTTGCCATTTATTGAGAGAGGATAGCACTATTTTCGGAAGATATTTCGTGGCCTGAAGATGGAGTTGAGTCCCTTCCACTGACACACCTGATATTTTTTAATGCCATGAGGTTTTTAATCAAGACATGAAGCTGAATCATAGATTCCTTATCATGGGAAGGAGAGGCAAATTCTTTTGGTGAAAGCCTACCGAAGCACCTAGGTAGCGTCCGAGATAGAAGTTTGACTTAGTTCCTATATATGGGGGT
>BGPR01042941.1:0-13102 GCA_013235015.1 Araneus ventricosus
TGCGCCTTCTGTATGATTATTCAAAAGAACTTAACTCGTATAATTTTGGTAAGCTAGATAAGCACTATTTAGCAAGTTAACTCGTTTACCAGGACCAAGTGCGAAAGCATGCAAAGTTACAATTACTTGAACCAGAAGCAGTAGAACATTTGAAAACGTCTTAAGTGAATGTGAAGAATCTAGTAATAAAGAAGACGCCAAAACTAGTTTGCAAACCGAAAATATTGACAACAGTACTGAGAGTAATAAGGTTTGCTGGATTTTAACATAAGCATTACTCTTGAAATAATAATATTCAAACCGCTTTTTGAAAATTCAAATCTGCACGTATAAAGATCCCATTACATTTCTTCCAATCATCAGAAAGTGCCAAACGTTAGAAGAAAACTTGCAAAATTACAAATTATCTCACAGAAATTTTAAATTTTTTCATCATTGATAAGTTTATGATTTAAAAATATTGTAACACGGCTAAAAAAAGAAATAAATCAAAGTTTCATATCTATAAGCAAGATACATGGTCAGGCCGGATTATCAAATAGGCAATGTAGGAAACTGCCTATGGGCTCTGCAACTTCAGGGTGGCACCGATATTATTATTTTGGAAAAATTATTCTGAGGGCTTCCATTTGATTTACAAGAAGTGTGTTCTAGAACTTACTGAAATTAAAATCTAGTGTCGTTTAAATTCAGAACACTATTCTTGGAATATTTTTAATGTTTTCGAATTCATTAGCAGATCAATGGGTTACATTTCAACAGTCCTGGGATACTTTGTATTAGAATATTCAAATTGAATTAAAAAGTTCTTTTAGTTTTTTAACCATTTTATTTAAAATTTCATTTAAATTTCAATTTTTTATACTCGATATTTAAAACTTTTTTTAAAAAGATTACCCGCAAAGAAGTGTTTTATTTCAGTTTGTCATATTGTTTGTTGCTCAAAAACTGCTTATTTAGATATTAAAATTAAATCAGTAAAGTTATCTGGTTTTGGAAGTTGGGGTTGGGAGGCCCAAAAACTTTCATTGCTTATACTGCCCTCCTAAGCGTAAAAGACGTATCTCAATCTTTTCAATCTCAGATTTTTCCTACTTAGTAATGTTTGTGAAATGCCAGACATTATTCCTAAGCAGTAAGGTCGTATCTTAATAAAAAAAAAAACAGAAATCGATTAAAGAATTACACGTATCTTATAAAATTAAAGCAGTGGATTTTTCTGACTCTACCAGTGACTTTTGCTTCTGGCGAGAGAAGTTTTTCGAAACTGAAACTGATTAAAACATATCTGCGATCTAGGACATCGCAGGAGCGACTAGTTGTTTGGCAACCATATCAATTGAACGGGACCTTCTACTACAACAATGATATTGAGAATATTATGAAAGATTTTGCAGATAAAAAGGCAAGAAAAGTGATCTTGTGAAGAGACTTTATAATACTGTGTAAAAAATTTTATATTTTAAAAATAAATTTGTTTAATACATTATTTTAGTTTCTGTAAGACTTCCTTATATTCTTAAATATTTCTGCAATTAAAAAAATTATGACCATAACATTATTAAGGCATATTTACAGGTAAAACACGCACATTTCTAAGTAAAATTTTGTTGGACATTTAAAATGCAGACACTATAGAATTTAAAAATTACGTTGGTTGGGGAGGGGGGAGCGCCAAATTATTGTCTGGACCGGTTGGTAGAATTACATCGGGCCGCCTCTGCTACGACAAAATAATTAATAATATATTTCAGAGATTTGCTGACCGAAACTCTCATCGCGAAATTAAAAGCTCGTTTAGAACTCCCACCCTACCGGGTGGGATAAGGGAGGATGGTTAGGGATGATTATCTCCGCAGGGTTCCTGGTGCTTTTTTCTGACCTGATGGTTCTTATGGTTTCTCACGATATGCATGATAAACATTGAATGGATATCAGTTTCTTCGGAAATTGGTGATAAATGGTTAGCAAGTGTCATTACTATTTTCAATCAGCAAAGAGTGAAGAACGGGAAATATACGTCCATTTTTTGCGCAGAGTAAGAGCACTCCAGCAAATTTAAAAGACGCAAGTTCGCTATCTTTACATTATTTTTAGCACTGAATGTTTGCATAATTTGTATGATGAAAATGCGATAGTGTTTAAAGAACGTAGATGCAGTTGTTCTGCCAAGCGCAAAGAAAAAAAAACAGAGAGAGAGAGAGAGAAAAGACCGCATAAAGTTTTACAATTGCTGGTAAAAATTAACAGGTCTTGCAGACCTTGCAAACAGATCTTAAATTGACATTGAAAAAAATATTTTTTTTAATTAATTTTCTTTAAAATAGCAAGGATTTTCTAAAACAATTTACATTTAAAATGCCAAAGAATTAAATAAACATGTAAGAAGATTTAAAATTAAATTATGAAGTATATCTCAAATGTTCTGCTAGGTTTACAACAGATTTTTTTCCGACAAAATGATTTTCAAATAAAGTAATAATGCCTTTTGCATGTACTTTCCTTTTGAATATTGCGAAAAGGTAGTTTTGAAGATTATTATCCTGATCATGATAATAATACTAAGAAACGATATCGTTATGCCCATGCCTGAAGTTCTTTTGGATATGATGTCGATAATGTATATATTTTCATTCATTTCAGTGAAAATTATTCTAAATTTAAATTTTAGACTGATTACTTCAATTTCAGTGTCTTAGTTTTCATTAAGATGTCTAGTTCAAGCTTTTGTCTCGATAAAATCTGGAATGATGTCTTTGTCCATGAAACCTTCGGCATTTAGAAGCTTAATCTCACCAGTTGTGTTACAGCAAGCAGACAGAACTTTTCCGTCAGATTCCCCCTCTCCTCCGTTTGTTTTGCAAAATACATTAAATCCGAAAAAATTGAAGTTATTATACTATTATCAAGTTAAAAATCTTTAATTTTTTATCTGATTTAATTATAAAACGCGAAATTCCTCTTCGCAGTTTTTGTTAACTTCAGTTTTACATTGCATAAAATGAATGAATCTAAATTTATAAAATCACACTTTTATAATTCTATTAGAAACTTTGCTGCAGGCATCTTTTGTATGTTTATTTCACACTTTCACCTCATTTTTGAACAGAAATATTTAGCTACTTTTAAATATACTTCAGCATGAAATGAATTATTTGATGTTCATTATGTCACAAAAATGTGCCTCAGTGATAAGAAAAAATTAATTTGGTCCAAAATATAACTTTTAATTCCTTCGATTACCTTCAAAAGTCAGAGAGATATTTAAGACTCTATAATTTATTTATGAAATTTTTTTAAATCTTCTGGTTAAAAGCGTGATTTTTCTCATTTTAGTTTCGTTTGTATTCATAAAATATGCAGCAATGAAGAAGAAAGAATCTGTGGCTGAAGTCCCTTCAAAAGAGTTTTATATGTTATTTTCAACTCAAGATCAACTCAAAAATGTTTTATATGTTATTTTTACAGTTTATTTGCACTTTTAATCTTTGCTCTCCACGGCATAAAGTTTCCGAAAAGAAAACGGGGATCACATTTCAAAAGAAAAAAGAGAGAGAGGCGCAGTTTTGGTATTTGCCCTGGGAGGCCATTTTATGTAGGTACGCCACTGACTATAAGGCAATTTTTTTTTTCTTTCTTTTTTTAGCATTTTTATTTTATCTATTATTTATTTTATTGTAAGATTTGTTTAGGTATGTTCAAATCAAATTAGTTAGCATGCGCATTTATCTAAATCAAAAATATCCTGTGCATTATTACATTTTCATTCCATGCACCCTGAAGTCGCGTGAGCCGTATCGTATGTATTTTTAAAATTAAAAAAACTTTTAAAATTCCTGCATTATTTCAGAATTTTTTATAAAGATGTGAATAGCAATATACGAGGATGGAGAAAACAAAAGAGAAAATGCCCCGTATTTCAGGACCGGAATGTATAAAAGTCAACCCGTACGCAGAAGATTAAAAAATACTATAAGAAATAGGCGTTTCAATTTTTATATATCACTCGCGCATGGGAAATGAGTAATTTAAAAGTTCTTTGAAAAGAAAATATTTTAAAATTTTCTGATTCAAGGATATTGTTGTTAATATTAATTTTATTATTCCGAAAAAAGGAACACATCATCATTTTTAATGACAAACACCTTAATAGTAATTTATAAAAACCCGTTTTGACCGCCACTAAAGAATTCATTACTTTCCGTCGACTGATTTTTCATATCTTAAAACGGTACGTCATCCCTTGCTTTGTTTTGACATTTTTTTACTTAAAAGGAAAGAAGACAACTCATTGTTAGAGATACGAGGCATTTATATGCTGAGGTTCCAGAATATTTAATTAAATTTCGAAATTTCTGGCACTCGAACGAAAAAGTGACAATCGCTTATTTGAAGATAATGAAGATAATTCATAAAACTTATTGTCAAACGTCAGAATAATATCTGAAATTCTTACAAAAAAATTAACTTAGAATGTTATCTAAACTCTTCTTACGGCAGCGGACGAACACATTTGAGGCATATTTGCTTCTTCCAGGAATTCACGCAACCTCTGTCGAATGCGCGAAAAAACCGGAAAAATTAACCGGAATGTGTTGAGAGCAATAGAAAAGGAAACTCACGAAAGAAATATCGTTTAATGGACTCACCTAATTTGCTAGTTTTCGGTTTCGATCCGCTTTGAAACAGATGCAGATTCTCCGAGTAACATTTTAAGGACAGATCGGGATTGTCAATGTCTTCGACGAATGTCCTCACTTTAGAAGAGTAACTGAAACAAAGTAGAGGAAAAGGAATTACGAAGATCCTTAAGAAAGATTATTTGGTTTAAACTTGCTTTAAGTATTACTAGTTCAAACATTCAGCAAACTCTTAAGAATATGCAGAAATAATCAAATGAAATTTACTTCAGCCAGCTATCGCTCTGCTTGTTTAGAAAATGCGTCCGTTATAATATTTATTAAGAAAATAGATATTCATGTATCAAAGCAAAAAAGAGAAATATAAGTGTTAAAAATAAACAATGAAGCCAGAACTTCTGCAGAACACCGATGCACGTAGTGGGTGGGGATCACAGAAGAAAATACCAGACAGGAATGTGACGTTAGGTGAACCTCACAGTCGGTTGACTAAGTAAATGGAGAACATTTAACAGCAATTAGCTAGAACGCTTCCGGTGAGCATGTGACAACGTATTGCAGTGTGGAAACATGGAAGGAGGAGCGTTGAGGGAATCTCATTAAGGCGAGTATTCCAATCGAAATGACCTCGACATTTTTCTTGCGGGATAATTCTCCTGCATGAAGATGCTCAAGAGCAAGTGGGATGTTCTGAATCACCCGAAACAATACGGTCATTACATCATGCGATCTCGATGCTTTTGTTAAGTTGAGAAGAGTTTTGTTTATGTGAAGAAAGTGTTTCTTGGAATAGGAAATTGCATTTGTAAACTTTGCTTTCTTCTGCCATTAATATCTCAAAGATTGCAGACAGAATTTTTGTTGTACAGGGGACACCTCTATAACTCTGGTATATATTATTGAATCTTCGCAAAACTAGTGTCGATGTTAATGGCTCAAGAGCACAGGTTAATTCAGATAAAAAAAAACTGATTAACCGAGTTGATTAACTGCTATCTCGAAATTTCTACATTACGCCTACCGATTTTTTTTCGCTGAATGGATTCCTGGTCATGAAATTAGCCCCCCTCGCCAAAAAAAATTATATAATTCTTATCATAATTTCGAGAATTACAGGCATTTGAAAAACGGCTTATCTAATGTGAAATGAGTTATATGTATAAACTTTTGTTAATATCTCTGAAACTATTATAGGTTTCTCAAAAAAATTTTCGCTCGCTAAAAGAACGCAATCATCCTATATAAAAAATGAAATAAATTCATTAATAAAGGAAAATAATATTTTTTACAAATTTTCAAACCCGATTGTGGGAAAAAAGTGAATTGTAACATTGTAAAAGTTTTACATGGCAGCAAAGCTGAGAACGTCGAAGTTCAAAAAATTGTGTGCATATCTGTAACTGTTTTCGAGATATTTACAAAAAAACCGCAAAATTCGTACAAGCGATTTGTAACTCCCAGGCACGCCCACTTGTTGTGGGACTGCGTGCCATCCCTTTGAGAAACACGAGCTTTAACAGACATTATAAAATAGCAGTTGGATGAATGTTATTTTTGATTTTCAGATTAGACGACTTAAATATAAAAGGGACTTTTCTTTTTATCAAAAAATGATTTTTTTTATTATAAGAAGAAATAATTATATTATTGAATTACTAATTTTAACGAATCATTTATATTTTATTTTCTTCCTTCGTTTTTCCTGTGTCAATATTTAATTATCAATGACAAGTTGTGCAAATAGAGCATATTTATGAATTTTTCAAAAATAAAATTTAAGCATCAGCAAATAATTTGAACATTTGGGAGTTCATTTAACAGTTCAAAAGAAGTTGATCAACACTTCCTGTTTATAATGAAAGTCAAAATTGTTTAAAAATTTCTGTCTCACACTTTGTAAATTTTTTTATCATACTCTTTCGACAAAAAAAAAGAAATATCTGAAATAATACACATTATTTTTAATGCTATTTAAAGAAGTAATTTTATCACAGGAATTTCAATTTTTAAAAAATATTTTTCAAAGGTTTAAGGGTGTTGATTTTTAAAGAACAAAGGTTTAATATGCAAATCTGAGAATTTAAATAACGAATGTTATTTTGGGTGATTTCTCGCACGTTTTCGGCAGATCCACGAGAAATAATGAACATAGAAAAGCAATCCATGTACCATTATATAGAGCAAAGAATTATCGTTTTAATGACGTTTGTTTTGAACGCCTAACGTAATTTATTGAATTAAAATATGGTCATCTGGACGGAGACACGGCAAGAAATATTTGGGACATAACTCACAGGATCGTCATGATTTGTTTGAGAGAGTCTTTCATCAAAAGCAAAAAACACTCATGAATCACAAAGGCAAAAAGCTTTGTAGAAGTCAAGTGTCATATGTGTGCGATAGAGTGGCAGAAGTGAGGACTTCCTCATGCCCACATTCTCATTTGTCTCAAAGACTCCTTTCACGTTCACAGAGTGCAAGACTTCATTAGTGCAGAAATCTATAATCCACAAGAAGATCTTTTTTTGCATTGAAGCAAAGTGGATGGCGCACGCCCATGTGGAAGAATAACTCCACGTTCTCCATGTATGAAGGACGGAATTTGGCAAAGAGATACTCACTCCATTTTTTGAAAGAAACACAAACAGAATAGGACGGATATTCTCTATATCGTCGTAGGTCTTCACAAGGTGGGGAATCAAACATCAGTTTTCAAGTATTAGAAGAGCATGTGGACAATATTTGGATTGCACCGTACTGCAATTTGTACTCTCTTTTTCTTTTTGTTCTTTCTTTTTTTTTCTGTTGATTGTGTTGTGCCATATGTCATTGTTAATTTGTGTATTAACACAAATTTTCTATGCGCATTTCAACATAGAGTATTGCAATTTCGTGAAGTCTATCAAGTACGTTTGTAAATATGTCGAAAAAGGATCCGACACGGCTGTGTTTGAACTCACCAGTGGAGAAAATGGCCTAAATGAAATCCACCAGTATCAAATGGGGAGATAACAACAGGAGCAACGAAGCAGTGTGGAGAATACTGAACTTCCCGATTGACGAGCGACAGCCCGCAGTGATTCATCTAAGCGTCCACCTTGAAACTGTTCGAAGAGTCTTCTTCACGACAGATGCTTAACGTGCCCAAACACCACGCACATCTTTCTGCAGACTCTGAACCCAAGATAAATGTGCACGCATCCTTGTTTGTTTTGAAATCATTCAAAATTTCATTCGGTATTTTTTTCTTTAACATTTTACGTGGTTTATAGGGAAATCATTCTTTTAAATTCTAAAATTTTTTTTTCAAAAATAATGGTTTATTTTGTAATGTTACTTCAAATTCAAATCATTTCGTTGGATGGCTTTAATTCAAAATATCTAATGTCGCCAATTAATTATTTTAAAAAAGATTAGAAGAATTTATTGTGTCAGCCTAACTGAATTATTATTCCATTTTAGCGGGCAAACCAACTGGTTGTACCGAGATTCTAGAATTTTTTTTTTAACTCGGTTAAAATTCTAATAGCATCGTTTGAACAAACTTTACAATTTCATTGTTTCTTCTTTGAAAATTTTTCTTCACTTACTGTCATTGCTGCGAAGAAAAATAAGTGGGCGAATCAATATATATATAGAGTATAAAACGTAAAATGAAAAACGCAATTAAATAATAATGTTTCTTCAGGGGAAGAAATTATTGTGAATTTCTAAAACATAAAATTTTGACATTTTCTTGCAATCAGTTACGCCGTAAGGTCTAAAACACTGATTTTCATCCCTAATGTCAAACCAAAAACAGATAGAGAGGAGTTTTAAATAATTAAAACAAAGGTACGATGTGAAATAGCATTAGAGCAAAGTAAGAATAAATATTTTACATACCAGAAGGGACGGATGTTGACGTGACGATATGAAAGTTTGTTATTTTATTTTATTGTTTTTCTATTATGTTTCACTTCTTTCTTATATATATATAGTAATATAAACCAAAGTATAGCTTGTTATATATGAACATACAAAACAAAGTAAACAAGACATATCAAAATGCAATTCAAAAACTAAAAATTTATTCAATAAAATAAATAACCAAATCTAAAATAAAATCTAAAAAATTGAAAATACTATAGATACTAAGAGCAAAAGGTAAGTTTAAGCATTTAAATGCTATCATGTAAATGGACTATGTTGCTATCAAAACTATTGAAAAAAGGCAATCCAAATATATGGAGTTTTTAACAATTAAATTAGTAGCTTGGTTGTGGACAAGCTTAGCCAGGTTAAATCAATTTTGCTGTACAAACCATCCCAGTTACTAAAGTTGTTGAAAAAACAGAGTGGGTAATTTGCCCTAAAATGAAAGAATTTAGAATGAAGAATCATACATTAACACTAACAAAATATCGTTATATGGAAGTATCTAAGTTAAATCTATGAAATACATCAACATATTGTACTAAAAACAATAAATACATCATTCAATAAAATATCCATACTTAATACTATAATAAGTATCATAGTATCAGTGTTATCCTTTACCTGTAATCCACATTTTAATATAAACCGCCATAGAGCCGGCCCGAACAAAAGCGGGGCCCGGTGCAAAGTTGACTTGCGGGGCCTTCAGAAAATTTCGCCCAACAAAATAATTTATTGCTTTTTGCTATTTATTACATTTCACAATTTGTTTAAGTAAAGACTAAAAAAATACATGGAAATAATAAATAATTAAATTATTTTTTATAAAGTTAATATTTTAATAACACAAAAAATTCGTTAATTATTGAAACAACAAAAATAATTGCTTCATATATAAAATTTGGTTTTCAATTTACTAAAATAAGTTTACAATATGTGGTTTTTGTTTCATTTTGTTATAAGTTTTATAGTAAATACGTTGATAATACTATTAAGATTTAGATTTTTGGTTAATGCGGATTCGAAAGATAAAATGACTAAGCAAATTAATTGTTCGCCTCTAATGCTAGATCTCAATTAATTTTTTATTATTTTTAACCTTGAGGAAGTTTTTTTCTGCAGAAGCGAGTGTTATTGGTAAGGTCAATATAATTTTAGAACAGAAGTACAATTTGGATACAATTTAAATAAATATTATAAATATTTGCAATATTGTGACCTGGAAGGCAAAACTTGCCGCCAACTTTTGATTTCGTTAAATTAATGAATGCAATTCATTTTCCTTTTGCGCAATCTGACAGCGGCGTGGGCCCTGTGCGCTGGCACCTTTCGAAACCCCCTCGCTCTGGCCCTGAATTCAAACATTCCTTTCTAAATAAGAGATAAAATCCTTTCCATTATTTTTTGCAACTCATGAAATGTGTCCTGTCTTCCTGATTTTATGAAGAAATATTAAAAATTGTTCAGTTTTAAAACTTTCAGTGCTAAAATTAAAATTATAAAATGCGAAATTGTTTCAATTAGAGTTTCAAAACATGAAAGCTGAAGAAACTTAAAATAACTTTTAACTTTGCAATCAATTCAAAGAGAAAATACTCCCCCCCCTTTCAATTTTTCTGTCGATTTACGATGTCAGCACATGCATTCAGCATTGAAATAAAATATTATATTGTACGAATGGGATTTTCTTGTATTTTGGATTATCAAGTGAATTCTTAAAAGTTGAACTCATTATTTTCTACATATTAACAAACAATTTTTTCTTCATATAAAAAAAGTAAAACTAAAAAAAGATAATCGACTAATCACAAATTTATTTACAATTACACACCACCTACTGATAGTTTCGGTTTTAGGATATTTAAATTGAATCAATCTTCAAAATACTTCTTATATTTTAAAAATTATCCAAATAACTTTGATATGTAGTTCCCAAAACAATAAAAGATTCCAAATAAGTAACATTTTATAATGAAAATTGCCAAATGTAAAAGAGCAGGAAACAAAAATTTTCGTTTGTTAATAAAAAAATGTTTTATCTGAAATGTATACAATAATAACAAATAGCAAAAATGTTGAAATAGAAAAAAAGGGGGAACTACCTTGTTTTATAAATTGATAACCTGTTATAATATTAAGATTTTCTTTTTGGAAATATAAAAGGAAAGTTTGTTTAATAAATAGCTATGAAAAAGAGACAAATATTAGCATACTTGAAATTTGTTTCCAAGAACAAATGCAGAATATTTATTTTTCTGTACGGCTGATACACCGAATGCGAACGAACTGTTCAGTGGAAAATTAAACTTCTGAGAAAACTCTTTGGGTTACCTGTCGTGTTTCACACAACCCAATATTCAGATTCACTACTATTGATTAAACTCTGAGGAATAGATGTAACATACTACCTTTTAGCAAGTACCTACGATGAATTCATAGATGCTGGAAAACCACACTTTTGACAAGAAAAGCGAGAAACCCCTAGTGCTTCATTATCGCTTAGCAGTCCTGCTGAATACAAGGTGAGTAAATGTGTTCAATTTAGAACTATATAGGTAAGCAGAAAAAGCATTCCTCTAGAGGTGTTTCTTTAAGCTGCCCTGGGAAAGACTATCTGCTGGCCATTAGGCGAACAGATGTGGATCCGCACACAAGAATTACCCTCTGTATACCCTGAAAGTAACAGTCTCGGGAACAGGGAATGTATTGAATATTATCACCTGCAATTTATCTTCAAATGGCGGACATCCACTTTGGGGTGCCCCCTCACCGTAAAGAGAGATGCCTGGAGCAATCGAACCTGGTTTAGGACTGAACAAAGTTATCACTTTTTACCTTTTGCTCTGCGCAGGAATCGAAAAAAACGTGGACCTCCAGGTAACAAAGGGAATTGTTGGATTCTTATCCACTAGATCCACTAATTACTTTTTTAACAGATATTTGAAGGAAATTTTCAAAACCAGAAAAAATTGCAATATATTTCTTTTTAGAAAAAATATTACTATTTTATGCTTTTTTTACATAAAAATTGGTTGAAAGAACTTTTTGAAAAGGATAAAAAAAATTTTAATGAATTTTGCAAAATCCGGCGCGGGGCCTTGTGCGGTTGCACCGTTCTAACCCCTCTTGGCCCGGCCCTGAATCGCCACTTAGCTTGACTTCACAGATTGCCAAAACTAGATTTCTAACTATGATTCAACTTAAATTAACCAAATAATTTAATTTATTTTAATATTAAAGAGTTAGTATGATACCTATATTAAAAATCTCAAAACCTGTAAATTATGTAATCAATTAATATTCTTAATTTTTATAAAATGAAGTATTTGAACATTTATGATCCAGTCTTGTTTTAAGGAGTTTTTTAATTTATAAATCCTGGCGCCATCTATGTAGTAATTCAGAAACTAATAAATCAATAACCAATTTGAGAGAAATTAGACAATATAAGTAATATAAGAAAAAACATATACCTATAAGCCAAGAATTTTAAATATTCTATTAAATACCAAAGTGAATGTTTTATTCTTGACCTAAATATTTCTTATCTATATAAATTCTTAAAAAAATTGTTGGTGTTCCATATACCAATGCAGAATTGTAAAAGAAAATTTTGTTCTTAATTCTATTATCATTGTCTGTTACCAAATTATTATTTCTAATTGTATAATTTTTTACTAAATTCTTGAAGACTGAAATGCTAAGATTACTATCCCAAAAAGGAAATTTAATGTTTTGAAAATTAAATGCTTCTGATTCAAGCGTGTAAGCTGACAACAACAGCGCGCCGCTCGGGCGTAACCTCTTTAATCCTGGTCATGGAGCTACGCATAAAATGATCCCTTTGCCTATGAAATGGTAACCTATCTTCGATGATTGAATAAAAGAAGATTGAATCAACTAAAGTATTTTCCTTGACCCAGATGCTCTGCACTTCATATTTAATAATAATGTGCGTGCGTGCATGTGTTTTGATTTCGTCTTTAAAATTTTATCTCATGTCATTCTGGGATTTTTTTTATTTTGTTGAAGTCGTTATGCCACGGCAGCGCCGTGAGTGTACTGCAATTCTCTGAAGTCTATCAAGCACGTCTGTAAGTATGTCGAAAGAGGATCCGACACGGGTGTGTTTGAACTCAGAAGTGGAGAAAATTACCTAAACGGAATCCACCGGTATCAGATAGGGAGATATGACGTCTAGTGGTGCAATCTAGGAAACAGTTTCCTTGATTGAACAGATGGCGCATTTTTTAACTCCTTAACAGTTTTATTTTCTTCTCTATCTAATAAGCTACCCATGTTTTTTTGGAAAGTTACTGTCGTTTTCATTTATTTAAGAAGGCAAAAAATACTTGAGATGTTTATGGATTCTACGAAATTTTTGTGTCAAATGATAAAGCTAACTAATGGTTAAATTTTAGTTTGTAAGCTTAAAAATGCGGTAATTCGATGCACGTACGACGTACGGGCACGACGGATAAGGGGTTAAAACGTTTCCTAATTTATAATGCATTTCCTAAGAAGTTAAATAAATTGTGCTGAAG
>BGPR01042942.1:0-13102 GCA_013235015.1 Araneus ventricosus
AAATAACGAACATTATCCGCTTTTAAGCCTGGCAGACGTTTTACTTATGCTTTGAAATCTTATTAGACAACAATTATTTTATGCCATTTTAAACTACCAGAAAATGATCTTTTTTTAATGCACTGTAATTACATTGCGATGAAATGTTTTCTCTGATTATTAAGGTTTAAAATGTTTTTTGTAACGTAATTTCTAACAAGTCTTTTTATTCTTATAGAAATAAATTCAAGCCAAATTACTGTTTCGCGCGCGGGCTTTTGCCAGTGTTAAAGTTAATATAAGAAAATATTGCTTTCTTTGACCATTAACAACAAAGGAGACTTTACACTTCCGGTTTCCTGTTGTCGTAGCATTTGCAGCTTTTAATGCGGTTACACAGTGATCCAATGACGTTAGTGAATTATTCTCTCGATGTTTTGTTTAACTTTCACAGTGAGGTATTAGAGAATATCCATCTGTAGATACGGTAATGGGCATTAACAAGGAATATCATATACTGTAGAGCTCTTCAACATCTTAGAATTGTCAGGCACCTTCCGACAAGCCGAGATTGAATGCCGTTGTGCCAGTACTACTAATGCGCAACCTCCATATACCGAGACAGCGCAATGGCACACGGTCGCAAATTACACACCAAGGTACAAACGTCATGAAAGCTACTGTTATGACTGATATAGGGAGAAGAGAGAGTATTTTAATTCCACGCCTTCCGATAAGGCCGAAGGATTTATCATCTCACTTCAGAAATCAAAAAAACCCTTTAACAATGTCATTTGCCAGTCTCAGGGCAGATACTGAAAGTGGCAGATGTACATTTGGAAAAACCTTATTTTTCGCATGGGCAACTATACATGGCGTATTCACGTGTGTCCAGCCCATATAACCTGTACATCCGTGCAAATAATGTGGTATACAAAAGTATATTAGAATAGATAAACAATTTACTTAACTATATCAGCATACATGTAAAGTACACTCCTGTCAGCCATCCAATTAAGTATTATCAACCGTGAGAACTTTTACTTTCCCCTTTCAAAATGCAACAAAACATTTACATTCGTGAATTAAAAAAAAAGAATAATTCAAATTCTTCGCGCACGAAGTCGCGGGTGGCAGCTAGTATATATATATATATATATCGATTGTCTTCATTAATAATTCATGAACTTTTTTCAAATTTATTTTTAAAAAAATTCTCTGGTAGTTTCTTCAACGCACCTCTCTCTTTCTTTTTTAAGCTCGAAAACCCACTGGAGGCAGTACTTTGAAGCATTGCTATTTCCCCTCATACAGCACAAGTTGCTTTTGTAATCTTAACACCTCATTGAAATACAAAAAACAAATGGTGTAGAAAATGCTTAATTTCGTCCACTTGACATTGTGTTTTAATGATCTTAAAATACACAAATATCAATAAAATTAAAAAATCAAAATAAACTATCTTGTAGAGCATTAAATTCTCTTACAAATGATATAAAACCATCTGCCAATGCGTTTAATTTCTTTTTAAATTCGTGAAAAGAAACAAGCCTTCATGAATTATTACTCAACCCAATAGTAAGTTGTAACGATGAATTTGATATTCAGATTGTTAATAAATGCAATAACTTAAAATTAGGAGAATTTAAACTCATGAATCTTTCGTAAACTCAAACATTTTTGTGCGTAAGAAAGCTACCATTCTTATAAACGAATTCTTATTTCCATTCCGAACCAATAAAGAAGTATTCGAAAATTTATGGTACTCACATATTATTCTTCAAATTAATCTAAAGTTTTGTATTTCCTTTTTTCACTTCCTTTCAAAAAGATTACTTTATGAATAAAAAACCATTTACTTTGCACCAGAAGATTAATCAATAGCTATTCATATCTACCATCGTAAGCAGGCTGACCTCAAAAAGCAACAATTTGTAAGAGTTAGAACATGCGTGTTAGAAGAATCAACAGTTAATTTTCCAATATAAATTACTTTCGGAAGGAGAAAGTTTAAATTTGTTTCCGCAAATTTCAACTTAAGCACATTGATTGTGATTGCATATTGCAATAATTTGATTCCTTTCAGATAAAATGTTATTTAGAGGGAAAATTTTCTTCGGAGCGTAATGGGAAAATCGATAAAACATATTTCTATTTCTAAACTTTTCTTTTTAACATTTTTATCTTATTTTCAAGTTTTTCAGTTGCGTCAAAACACTTTTATTCTTTCTAGCCTCTAGGAATTTCAATTAGAAACATATAAATCATCGTTTAACAGTATTAATTTCATTTTCGACAACTTCCGATTTATTTCAAACAAAGTACAGGGTTGATCTAAATGATTCATCGGGTTTCAAAACACTGTGTACTGCGAGGTATACGACCTACGAAGACGGGTGATACATGACAGGATACATACACTCTCCAAGTTTAAAAGCCCGCCTCGTGGCTCGCGTGCTCGCTAGATGGCAGGCCTGTAGCGCCACTATACAAGAAGACTGCAGTGCAGGAGAAGGTTTTTTCGTGTGTTGATCGGTGTTCTTCGGTTACGAGCGCAATTCCTGCGCAAATACGGAAAAGCAGCACCTAGTCATTTGTAGTATGTACCAGATGTATGTATCTTTTCATGTATCACCCGTCTTTGTATGTCGTATACTTGTAAATAAATAGTCCTTTGAAACCCGATGAATCATTTAGGCTAACCCTGTATTTCTTAACTAATTAACCAACATTTAACACTAAAAAAAAGTAATAAATTATTGGATAAAAAATTTATAGAGGCATGAAACAACATTAATTTTTAGATAATTAAATATCCACAAACACATAATGGTGCACAAAAGAATTAAGATAAATATTAAGAAACTTTTAGATTCTTCAAAGTTAGTAAGATCCTTTTAATTTATTACTGTGATTTTTTTTAATTCTAGTAAATTACCACGACATATTTAGAATATTTCATTCAGTATGCAAGTTAATTTATGTTATTGGAGTTAAATTATTTACAAAAAGGAAAGATTTTTATCCTTCAATAATTTATTCCGTCAAAAATGCAAAGTTTTATCACCACATAATTTTGTTATTGATTTTTCAAATTCATTCAAATTTTAATTACATTTTGAAAACTCGGAGTCAAAATAATTTTGAACTCAGTGTGTACATAATAATTTTTAAATATACGCACTATATAAACGAAAAGTTGAATCTTACTGGTTACAGGATTATTTATTACCCCGCACATAGTGTATAAGCGTTTCAAAAAGTGACACAATGAACATACATCCAAAGTAAAATATTTACCTCGCCATAATTAATTTTGCAAATACATTTTATATTAAAATTGAATTAACATAAAATATATTTTGCAAATCGACCCACTTGTGACAGACGTCCCACAAATGCGCAATTCATATGATGGCTTTTAATTTGTTCAAACAGAAACGTTCAGGAACTCCATAATTTCTATCTATAAACTAAAGGATTGATTAATTTATTTAAGAATACCGCACTCGAAATAGTGGTCATATCCAATCAATTATAAACTTAGTGATAATAAGATTTCGATTTTGCAACAATTATTACAAACTGTCAAATACATTAATTCTAAACTGTAACAAATTCTCAGCAGTGGCTTAATGTAGCAGTTCACAAACTCTTTTTAGCTCATGGTGCCTTTCCTGAATCAAGGCTTAACCCAAGCGTCATATGTAGAGCTCCAACAAGTACTTATTAAAAAAACAGTCAATAATTTTTGTAAATGTGCGGTAAAAATAAATAAAACGCATTTAATATCACAAAAAATTATTCAACAAATTTTAATAAATATGAAAATGGACGAATTCACAGGGTGACAATTATTGAGCTATGTGAAATAAATAAAATTTTCAAAAACTAACGAGTTCAAAAATTTTACTCAAATTTTAAAAGTAACTACAGATATTAGGATTGAGTTTATCACATGTTCGATATGCTTGCCATTAATGGCTATGACGTGGCGCAGACGAAGAGCAAAATTCTTTAAAAATCGCTGAAGTGTCGAGACATCGACACTACCAGTTCTCTCGAACTTTTCAATCACATTTTTGATTATTATAACACTTGGACCGGTTATGTTCAGCTTGTACTCGGTCTCAAATTTCCTTTGAGCCGCAATCGGGCTGTTATTGCTCGAATAGTAGGCCTTGACGAACGATATACGCTCAGAAACGCTGTATTTCGACATTTTCAAAGAAAAGTGAACAAGAACAATAAGAGTGCACATACTCAAAACCAATCCCAACATGCCTTGCATTCAACTGCCATGTTTTAGTTGAATCTCGCCAACGGTTTAAAAGTTATCAAGATTTTTTTTTCATATAGATCAATAATTGTCACCCCGTATGAGCCTGTTAATGAAAGAAAATGTATCATGAAATTTTAATTATGCCTTTTTATTTTAAAAATAATATTTTTTCATTATATATGCTTTATACGACTGGATAATGAAAAAGCTTAACTTTTTCTCACTTAATAGCTTGCATAACAGAATAAATAAATATAGCTACCGAAGTCTGATGCTCTGGTCTGCCGGTAAAAGTTTTGTAGGCTGAAGAGAATTGGGAATTTAAAAACTGAACAGGTCGGTACTATGGTAGCATTATGCTACCATAAACAGATATGCCCATTTTTACAAGAAAACGTCAAGTACTCGACAGATGAAATTGAATTAAAAAATAAATAAAATCATGAAAATTATATAATGTCTCGTGGCATCCCTATGAGGAAATCGAGACTCCCCAAGTTCCCATTGCGCACATTTTCAGAACCAATGTCCAAGAATATTAATGCTTCTCTGGAACAGGAATCGGCGGAGAATATCCTTTTCCTTGTATATCCTTTATACGACTGGATAATGAAAAAGCCCAACTTGAACAATGAAAAGCCAACCAAGAGATATATGTAATTAGCATTTTAATCTGCAAGAGAAGTATTTTAATAAATATCAGTAATATTTCTGTTAAGTAGAAATAAATCGAAAACATTTTTTAAAGACACTGAAATATTGATAATATTTGCTCATTTGAAATAATGCAAAATAAAAACCGACACTCACATAACAGAGAAATTTATTTCCCGGTTTTCTCTATAATGTTGGCAGAAAAACTTTGGTATTTCGACATATGAGTTGATCCCATAAACTCATCGGTCATATTTTTCGAATGATTTGAAAAATGTCATTGAATTCCACACGAAATTTGTTGACGGGGTTCTTTTTTTCACTATGACACTCGAAAAGAAGTAAAGCAGACAGACTTCATAAATTAATTGGGGCATTCATTAATCGTTGTGGATTTTCTATGAATTATTTTTGACATTTTGTCATAACTTTGATTAACTTGACACACTAAAATGTTTAATTATTTTGTTGTATCAGTTATAATTATTTCCACAGATAAGTTTGTTATATAATTTATTGATAAGCAAGTTAATAAAATTAATTCATAACTTAGTGAATGCTAAGTATTATATAATTAGTTAAGTAACTTAGAAAAATTAACATCAATCATAGAAAAAAAGCCTGTGTGTATATTCTCATATTTTTTTCTATGCATATACAAAGGAAATGCATTCGTAGTCATTACAATATCAAATATTATATTATTTCTAATATCTAATTTATAATATCAATAATAAAATTAATATAGTTTAGTCTAATATCAAAATATTGAACTTAAAATAATTCAGATTTAAAGATAAAATTTAGATTTTTCTTATCGCATGAAAATGCCGTAGCTTCTGTTAAAAATTGGTACTACTAATGTTGTGTTTCAATTACCCTTTTTTTCAGCAGCCATATAATTCAAACAATAAAAGAATAAAGCTGCCACAAATTTTCCTAACTTCTTTTTTAAACAAACAAATTAGCTAAAATAAGTTATTGCCTGTATTTAAACATTTTGTACCATAAAATTCATATTAAATAATCTAATAATTAAATAAGAAAGTTTGACTTAAAATTCGGATCATAAATTTCGAATAAAGTACTGAAGCTACTTTCGGCGTTTCTGAAATCTGAGGTGATAAAACTATGTAAATGTCTGAATATATTTTCCGTGGAAATTTATTTTCTTAAACAGCTTTTATTTTAAATTCATATTTTAATTTTCAAAGGATACAAAAGAAAAAAACTCAATATAGAATTATATCTTGAAATATAAATTTAAAAATTTAAAGCAATATAATAGGCAAAAGAAACTACCATATCTTTATACTTTTTAAGTCATAAATTTTATTTTGATCAATATCTACAGAGGCAGGAATGTTTCAATTTCTTTACAATGAAAATATTAATGATGTTTGGATTTGAGTAGCATTATATTCAAAATAAAAGAACATTTATTCTTTAAATTGGCAGATCTTTATTAAAATGTGGAAATAAATTATAGAATTCGCAGATCTCTAGGATGTTATTTCAAAAATTTAAAAAAAATCCATTTTTTTTCTTCTGCTGTGATCTCACTAAAAAGAGAAAATTTAAAGCTCACATATTAAGAGATTCAAGTTCAAATTGAATAAAAGTTACGCTTAAACTTTTGAGAAATTTTGTCGAATAAAAATGTTCACATTTGCTCCACCATTTCTTATTAAGAATGCAAAAAGCGTCTTGAAAAGTCTGAAACGATCTTTGTAAAGTAATGTAAAATGTCTAGCAAGAAATCCCAGCTTCCTGCTGGCTTCATTACAGCGTTTTCAAATCTTTCCCTAACAACGAGTAAAAGACTATCCTTAACAATTCGATACTTTTCTCTATGCTGAGGGTGATATAAAAATAGAAAGTTAATCTGAGTTCAGACGCAGGCCCCCGATTTATCAAGAGTTAATCTCCGAAAAGAGGATTAAGGTCTACGTCATCAGATCCTTTAGTTGGTTAAACAGACAAGCATGGTATATATTATTGAATTAACTGCAGATGTTCAAAATGAGGTCTTAACTTATTTCTTCCGAGAACATATTTCATACAGATGCACATAAACACTAAATGTGAATTATGTTCAAAATTAAATACATGGATATTAGAGGAGAACATCAAAATTGGATGTATGTATATTAGAGGAGAACATCAAAATTGGATGTATGTATATTAGAGGAGAACATCAAAATTGGATGTATGTATATTAGAGGAGAACATCAAAATTGGATGTATGGATATTAAAGAAGAACATCAAAAATTGATGCTTTGACAGTAGAGGAGAACATCTAAATTCTCCTCTACTCTCCATTATTTTCTGGAAAATGTGAAAGTCACATAACATCCAGAGATGAGTTCAAGGCTACAAGCAACAGATGCTCGCAAGGGAATGCAAATGAAATACTACACGAAAAGAAAGATAAGGTTTGCAATTTTTTCCCAAATATTTATGTTTTATTTGTTTACCAAATTCTATAGTACTCTAGAATATTTTAAGGAACGCCCGAGTAATTCCAGCGTAACCTAATTATTCTTCCAATATCTTAAGATTACAGGGGACCTCTTTAACCCTCTCACACCGAGTGAGGCGGTCTAAAAATTGCCCCTTAACAGCAACGAAGGCCGGTCTCAGGTGGTTGGCTTCTTTTAAGGGAAGGGGAGGTTCTGAGATCGCTTCGGAAATAAGCATGGTAGGGGGTCCACTTATCCTGCCAGTCACAGCCCATTTCCTTGCCCCGTAAGGGAAGGTTATAGCAGGGGGTGGGTCAAATGACCACCTAGGTTAGGAGAATACAATTCATGTTGTATAGTCCCCAAAAGGTCCGGTTTTAAAGGGGATAAAAGAAAAAAGTCGCCTGGGATTTAAAGAGTTAAAAAAATTACCAACACTAGTCATAAGTAGGCTTAATCCAGCATGGTAACATCCGTTGTATGGGATTTTTGAAAACTTCAGAATCATTTCATAACGAAAATCTTTTTTCAAAGCCATAATATTTAGTTTTAGTTTTTACACTCCTGCTCATCATGCTTGTAAAATAAGACACAGAAGATAAGTTAATGTCTGTTATGCGAATGACAGTCAACGTTTATTTGATGTAAATGAGTCAAACATAGCATAATTCTGTAATGTAGAAATTTTAATCTTAAAAATACAGACATAAGCGTAGTCACAACACTTTGACTCAAATCACGTGGCCCCTAACTAACAGCTTTCAATTTTTTCTGTGATAGAAACTGAATCTAAAGCCAATCAAAGCGTCTTTTCCGTCTTTCATTTTTTTTCCATGTGAAGCATTTTCTTCATCAAATTATTTTAAATAATTCGATAGCCGCTAAATTATTTGTTTAACTTATAATATTTATAATTTTAGTTAAAAATTAAAGATTAACTTTTTAAAAGATTTTGCAATTCTTTAGGTTTTTATTTTACTTTTTGTGATGAAATATGAATCAACTACCCAGAGTGACATTGACAAATCAAACTAAGCCTATAGAGAAATATCTCAATCGACTATACCGTATGAAAAAAATGACATAAAACGATTGCTGTTAGGTTCACATTCAAGTATTAAATTCAAGCCCCAGTTACCGCACAGCTCTTAAATTACGCTTTTAAAATTTATTTTGATACCGACAGAGGTTTTATAGGTATGCCGTTAAATTCTTTTTTATTTCAACAAATTCGATAAGATGACAGAAATTTCCTTCCTATATAGTTACAGAAAAACTTCGATTAACCGCAACTGTCTGGACCAGGGCTGTGACGCATAGCCGAATAGACGAATGACCGAAATCTCTTAGTTGTAAATGTTCTGCCATAACCTAAGGGAAGCTGTGACACAGCCAGAGAAAAATAATTTCAAAATAATTAAAGGAAATTCGAAACTCTAGCCCGAATCATAGGCTTGATTGCATCAGCCTTTGCATTCTGTGCGTAATGATTTGAATTTACAGAAAGAATGCCAGCATGAAAACATTATGTCAATTAAAGCGAGAGTGAAAATTCTACTTTAAGGTTAACGTCCAAAGAAAGCAATTTTTTTGTCATAACGACGGCATTGGCAAAAGCAAGCGAGTGAAAGAATTGATGAAACAAAATTATTTCAAATTTCATTGTATTAATAAAAAAACATTGTTTCAATTGGTGTTTAAAATTAATTTTGAAAAATTTATTTAAAGAAGAAAAAAATTGTACGGAAATAAAAATGGTGTCACTGAAAATATAAATTTTTGGATTTTAAACTGATGTCGAAATGGTTTTGTACGATAGTATGATTCGAAGTTATTGAGAGAAAAATTTCTTTAAAATTTCGATT
Source organism: Araneus ventricosus (assembly GCA_013235015.1). Lineage (NCBI taxonomy): Eukaryota > Metazoa > Arthropoda > Arachnida > Araneae > Araneidae > Araneus > Araneus ventricosus. The sequence continues at coordinate 9,244 of BGPR01042942.1, forward strand.
TTCAATTTTAATTAATTAAAAACATATCTAAAATTTTGAAAACCTGTTTCTTAAGGATCACCTACTATCCAAGAAGAAACTACGTGTCGTTAGTTTAGTTTAGATTAGTTTAACCATCCAGCGGGCGCGCGTTTGCAAGAGATACTTGAATTGTGCATCGTATTACATATTTATATCGTTATTTTATATATTTAAGTGCAATTTTATTTATAATATCTTCGTTTACTATTAGGCTAATAAATACAGATAACACAAATAAAAGTTGCATTTATTTTTGTAAAATAACACGATATATATATATATATGTAATACGATGCACGATATGTCGTAAAATTTGCGTAAGCGCCCCCGCTGGAAGGTTAACTAAACTAATCTAAACTAAGCCGTGGCTTAGTATAATTATATTAACCGTTTTAATACACTCATGTCCATAAATTAAGGATAATTCAGAATCACACAGAAATTGAACTCTAAAATAAAAATTTCACCTGTAGAATTATCACACACATCTTGAAGAAGAATATGCAAATTACAGGAAACCACCAGATGCCGCGGATAGTACGTCACAATGACGAGAGTGTAAGAGAGGGGTATATAAGGAATGGTGGCAAAGAAGTAAAATTGTTCACAAGCGCTCTAAAAGCCTTTCAGTGCAATAACCGCATAGTTATGGCGCAAAGGAAGCATTTGGATGATTTTTTACGTGGTAGAATTATCGGACGACTGGAATGTGGACGTACCCAGCTGGAAGTATCCGAGGAACTTGGAATCGCCCAGAGTGTCATCTCCAGGCTTTGGCAACGATTCCAAGATGATGGTAATGTGAGTAGATGTTACAGCACAGGTCGCCCCCGAGTTACAACGCCGAATGAGGACCGGTATTTGGCAGTTACTGCCAAAAGAAACAGACGGAGCACAGAATCAGACCTGTCTCGTCAGCTCTCTTCAGCTACCGGTACGACAGTTTCAAGGCTGACCGTGTACAGACGCTTTGGGCACATTGGTCTATATGCTCGTAGGCCTGTCAGATGTGTTCCACTTACCGCAACTTACTGTCGCCTGCGATTAGCCTGGAGTAGAGAGCATGCATTGTGGACACCGCAACAGTGGTCTTGTGTGATGTTTTCCGACGAGTCCAGGTTTAGTTTGCAGTCTGATTCTCGCCGGACTTTCATATGGAGAGCGCCAGGTACCCGTTACCACCAAGAGAACACCATTGAACGACACCGTTACGGTGGTGCAGGAGGGCTCGTTTGGGGAGAAATTATTCTTGGTTCCAGAACTGACCTGCATGTTCAGAGTGTAACGATGACAGGCCACATCTATCGGGATGTCATTCTGGAACAACATGTACGTTTGTTTCGGGGCGCCATGGGTGCTGAATTTCTGTTTATGGATGACAACGCCCGTCTTCACCGTGCAAACATTGCAGACGAATGCCTTAAATCGGAGGATATCACCCGTATGGATTGGCCAGCATACTAACCGGACTTGAATCCAATAGAGCATGTGTGGTATATGCTTGGCCGACGAATTGTAGCCCGTCAACCACCTTTACAAATAAGTCTACCGGAACTTCGGAGGGCATTGCTTGATGAGTGGTGTAATATTCCCCAAGATCAGATTGATAATTTGATACGCAGCATTCCTAGGCGTTGTAAGGCCTGTATTGCATCGTCCGGGAGACATACTCCGTATTAACCATCATACTAACCATGTTATACTGTTTTTTGTAAATAGGTTCTTTTTTGAAATTTGCTCCAGGGAGTAAAAATCGCTATTTTTATTAATTATGTCAAACATATAGCATCTGTTTTGCTCTTTATCTTTCGTTTAATAAATAGACTTTACAAATAAGTCAAATTTGTTTTGCTTCTGTCTCTTTCTTTGCCTGAACTTCATTATCCTTAATTTATGGACATGAGTGTATATCTATATCAACTTTCTGTTCCTTGAGGGTTATTTTGAGATGAATATAGTAATTTAGAACCTCAGTCAGATGACGAGGACGTCACCTGAGCTGGCATCTTCCACACGAAACTTCCACAAAACACCAACGAGAGGATGTTCGACTCACTTCAGATTTAACGTACACCAGGCCCACAGTGTACACCAGGCGGATATTCAGTGAAATGGGATTTTGAACTTGGAGCCCTTTGGATCCGAAGTCGAAACCTACCATTAGCTTACGTCGACCGAACTAAAATTATCAAAACCTGATGAACATACAATAGAATTTAATTAAATCCACCATTTAAGGATGAAAATAATGAACTGCGACTAACTAAGGATTAAGAGGGCATTGAGTATTTCGTTTGTAATAAGAGACTTAACCCTATGAATTTATTTAACTTCCTATTTAGATGATGCATGCTATTTGACACATTTATGGTTATTTCATCCCGTGTAAGATTGTAAAGAACGCTTGGAATATTTAGGCGTTTCCTAGTTATTTTTGTTATTTAAATACAATGCTACTTTCCCTTAATTATAGATCCGAATATCAAAAATTCTGTTATTCAATGCACGAATCAGACATGGCATTGTATGCAAAGGAAATAAACAATGATAACATTAAAAAAATCCAACTCACACCTTCTTGTTCTCCATATCAAATAAAAAAGTTGCTGTCACAGCAGAAAATTTCGCCTTACCTTTGATGAAATACACAGCTTGTTCTAAACCGTAAGTATCCTTATCGCAATCGTCCAAAACATAAGTTATCAGTTTGATACTCGGTAGAAAGTCCTTCTGATAATTCACCCAGTCCAGCATGGTACACAAGGTACATGGTGTACAGCATGCATTACAGCGCTTGTATCCCACCCTGGGGCATGATTGGACCGCAGATGCGCTAGTCCTATCTCTCGTGTATCATCATCAACCCACCGAGGATGATATCGTCATCAATTTCGGCCACTCTTCACTGGCCACGAGTGATTAAAAGCAGTCAGTTTAAGCTTCTTAAAAGAAGTGAAATGTTCGCCCAAAACTACAGGCATGAGTGTTTTCTTGTGTCTATTACCAGTTGTTATATTTTCAAATCCAGGTAGCACCTCAGAGGATAGAAATTCGTTATCATCAATTTGGTTAACGTTTATCTCCATAGATTTAATTTTAGCTTAATAAGTGTAATTATTCCAACCAAAAATAAGAAGTAATATTTCTAGAATAATAAGCAAGTTTAACCTGCTGCAAAACCACACCTCACCCATCAGATTGACTGGAAAGCAAAATATTTTTAGAAGTTAAAATTTTGTTTTGTTCTAAATTCGACACGTGGTATGAAAGAATGGTCTTCATCTACGTTAAGACTTTGTATCGCTGTGCAACCATCTGGCTCGAGAAGATATTTGATTCCATTGAACGAGTTTCAGAGGAATACACAACGCCCTCTTGTGGCTTTAACGAGAAAAGGAAAAGCCGCAAGTTAAAGAAACTTCTCTTCCTATTTGATTATCTCTCTTCAAGCCCTGATAGAGAATCAATGGGAATTACTATAAATTACGTCTCTTATCTTTAGAAGGAATGACCAATTTCGTTTCGGAAGAACTGTAATAAATGTAACCAGAGAGAATAATGAATTTCATTGATTAGGAAATGGTTTAATTTAGATAAAAACTATGCGAATGCAAGCAGATGACGTCAGCTGAATGGGAAGATATATTATTATCCGACTTAATAAAACCATAATACAATTACCACTCTTGATTATTATTACGTGATAATTTCTCTAACTCATTATATTGGAGATCTTTTTCTAGAGTACAAAGGAAATATTGTATGGATAGTAAAAGAATTTTTGCGTAGACTGAATAGATTTAACAATGATTTTCTTTTCATGCAATTAACTACTTTT
>BGPR01042943.1:0-13102 GCA_013235015.1 Araneus ventricosus
ACGCAGAGAGTTTAACGTTTTGATATTCCCTGAAAATTAAAGCTAAAAACGGAATTTTAAGTTAATTGTTCAAACTAAGTGTAGTGTTCTTGTATGTTATTGTTAGAATATTCTAAAAATTGTGGTTTGTTAGTGGAAAAATAAACTTGAAGCAAAGAGGAAAGTTGTCGATGAAAGAAAAATAACCAATCATCTTTGAAGAATTATTCTCTAAAACTAATTTAATTAAGAAACAGATTTTATGAGAATTAGCACATAAACTTTTGTTATTTCTTAAGAACTTAGAAAATGGCAAAGTTTTGAAATTTCTCCTGAAAAACAAATGAAAAACGGTTATCGATAACGAAAAAAAAGAAAAATGAACAGTGCTGAAAAAATAGAAATAAGATTGAAAAGTTTAACTCAATTGATGAAATTCTGTTCAAAAGCTGGAAAATTCAAAGTCTCTAAAACAGAAAAATAATTAAATTAAGATTGTAAGTATCAATATTAGTGTTTATTTTAGTATTTAAATATTTTATTTTAATGCACCATGATAGTTATGATTGAATTGATTCCAAACTGCGAGACGTGTGAAAAAAAAATCTAAGATCACTAAATCAAAACTTTGTAAAAGAAATATAGCTGAGAAAGTTCAAAGTTCTTCAAAATGTTCAAAGTCCAAAAATAAAAATAAATTCGTTATCATAATTCTTGTCTAATCTAAGAGGAGATAAAGTTCAAGCAAATTCCTTATATCGACTCGGCTGGAAGTCGGGTGGGAGGAAGTCGGGAGGGGGAGGGAGTGGTCCTCTCGACTCCCGAAGCTCCAGAACGCCCAATATCCATCTACTTACACACCCCAAGCAAAATTTTTGACATTCATAAAAATATTACACATATTTATCTGTAAATTTTATACTTAAAATTAACAAAGTGTCTGAATTTATTGAAATACATTGCACACATAAAAAACTGACTTCTAAAATCACAAATAAACACATAAAAGTTACCCCCAGCCAAAAAAATCTCACTTGGTAATCAAATATATTATAAAAGATAGCCATTTCCTGTGTAAATTTCTTTCTGCTATACTCATGAAAAAACAAATTCTCCAATAATAAAAGCTCATTATTTGTTTTTCTAATATTTGCATACATGGCAAATGTCATTTTAGACTCTTTTCAAAAGCAAAATCTTCAATTATTTACAAATAAAACTGATGCTTCTGTATAAAATATCTACAGTTATATTTTGATAAAATTCATATAAAAATATCACATAAAATTCTCACTTACAATTAATATAACATTTCTCTATTTTTAAACCTATAAGTTTTTATATACAACCATTCCTGACTAGTAAACACACACTAGTAAACATATATCACAAATAAAAGACTAAATCTCACTCCTTTTTATACATTAATATTTGTTTCAATGCAATATATAAGAAATGCAATTCTGAACTGAAATATTTCAAGATATTTTTCACAAATAAACTTCTAAATAAATAATTTAATAAAATTATTTTAGTTTACCTTGATTGCCTAATGAAGCCTTTAATCTCCCGAAACCTGCAAAATAAATTATTTAATTAGAGAAAATTTTTCTGCAACATAGTGAAAGACATAGCTCACACAGATTTTTTTAAACAATTGGTTTTTGTTTCCATCAGTGGCAAATCCAGGGTGGTGGCTATCGGGCTGCAGCCCCCCCCCCCCCTCCTCAGAGCTAGACCAGAATTCTTTATTTTATCTAAAATCACTACAGCTGTTTTTTCTTAATCTCCCTTTAAAGAAAGTGAAAACATTTCTTCCTGGTTTTTGACAGGCTTGAAAGTTTTCTCACTTTTGTAGTCATTCCACTCATATTTGCAGCATTGACATGGTCAAAGAATGTTTTTTCTAGTTTATTTCATTGTGTTTTTTGGTAAATTATCGAAAGTATTGTCGTGTTCTTTAAGATTCTTATTGTTAGGTGAGTAAAGTCTGTAAAGTTAGTGTTTTGGTTTACATAAGCCATAAGATTCGAGATTCGCCACTGGTTTCCATATAAACATTTAGTTAAAAATGTTCTGTAAATGCCTTTTACAAACTAGTGGTTTAATTATTCTTATATACAGAACAGTAAAAAAGAGGGTTTTAATGAACTTTTTGAACAAATTATGGAATTAGGTCTTGTCATGTACTCCCCACACCATTCTATTATGATTGGTTATCATTTTTAAGATGAGGTACACATCCATTTGTTTCGCACACATATTTGCAAATTTTTATATAATATTTAGCTTTTTGTTTTGAAGTATATCATAGGACCTCTGCTAACCTTAGACAAAAGCAAAGTCATAGCAATTAAACTATGAAATATGACCTCAATTAGTAACCTTCGAAATGTAATTAAAAATACCTGTTATATAAAAGTTACAGTAAGAATCTTTAGTTAGTAACCAAGCAATGGCATGCAAAATTTTAAACTAAAGCAAAAGTTAATTCTTTATGAATGAGAGAAATAAAAATATTCATAAAAAATTGTGCAATTTTTTTAGTTGCAAAGCATTTGCAGCTATATTAAATAGATGGATTTTCCTAAACATATGATAATTTTTAATTAGTTCACACAAACACAGTTATATTTCTATGAAAAAAACTACGATATTTAGTAAAGAAGTTATGCATTATATAACTTTCTAAAACAAATGCCAGTGTCGATTAAATAGCATAGCCTGAAATCAATAGTAAAAAAAATCAAATTTCCTGAAATATATAAAGATATTTACCCTACAGCACTGAGTTCAACATCTAGAGTACATTCTTATAGGGAAGTATGAAGATGCGAGAGAAATGGAAAAAGCTCATTGTACCCAAATAATCTATTCCCTCGCCCCCCCCCCCCCCCCAATATTCTAATAGTGGAAAAATTAAAACTAAAAACACTAATCCCAATGCACAATTAATAATAATAATAACTAGTTTTATGCTTATAAATGACCTGATCAGTTAGGTAATTGGTACATCAATAGGAAACAGAACTTCTTAAATTTTTTAAAAATTTTAATAATCTTAATGGAAAGTAAATCTATAAGAAGAAACCCAGATTAAGAAATTCTCACTAACACTCTAAAAATGTATATATAAAAAATATAATAAGTGATATAAATAAAAATAAGTGTGATTAATACATTGAATAAAGATAATTTTTATTATTTTAAATTTCTTCCTGAACTTTCTAATGGATAATCTACAATGATAAATAATTTTCTAAAAAATAAAGTGGCATAAAACAATGTAGGATTTAGGATGAAGATATCTCTTATTATTTTTAATGTCTCAGGAATTTTAAAACTTACATTCAAGTATAATATATGTCAAGGATGTGTTCAAAAGGGAATTAGGTCATTTAACAAAGTTTTTGCAGAATGTGCAGAGATATAATGTTAATTATATTATATGTATTAGATATAAGTTAGATAATTAAATTTTCATTAGATTAGTCTGACAAAACACAAGCATTTTGTGGACAGGCAAATTAAATTTTGGAATCTTTTTTCTCCCAAAGTTGCACTTCAAAACACATTTAAAACATGCATACCCGGTGCGTCACTGGTATCAGGGTTCTCGACCTGGGGCTTCACAAAAAGGATTTCTTTAGGGTGCACAGGCTCATGGACCTGATATAGCTCTGCTGATCTTCGGGGATCAACATGCATTCACAGCTGAAACCAAATTTACATGCACATTAAATTAAAAATAAAAATAAATGTGATTAGTATGACAGGGGATGAAATTAATTTTCATTTTTTTTAAATTTCTTCCTTAACTTTCTAATGGATAATCTTTAATGATAAATAATTTTCTAAAAATAAAGTGTCATAAAACAATGTATTCAGGATGAAGATGTCTTATTATTTTTACTGTTATTATCTTTAATGTCTCGGGAATTTTCAAATTTGCATTCAAGTATAACATATGTCAGGGATATGTTATATGTCAAGGATCATATGTTCAGAATGGAATTAGGTCATTTAAACAAAGTTTTTGCAGAATGTGCATAAATGTAATTTTAATTATATTATATGCAATAGATATAGTTTATTAACTGAACTTCCATTAAAATAGCCTCCCAAAACACAAGCTCTTTGTGGACAGGCAAATTAAAATTCCCCCAAGATGTTCAAATATTTATTAATGGAAGTTAATTCTGATGAGTACACATTTTATAAAAGCAAAATAAACACATAAATCAAAAAAATATTTATAAACACTGCAGATACTTTATAATTATTAAACAATGTCCAAAATATTAAAATAATTAAAAATTAATAAACAGTATTGATTTATTTTACTATCCGTTTAATTAATACAATTTTTAAACACGATCTATGCAAAAAAAAAGATTAGCGTAACGTGGGGGTTATTGCCATATTAGAAAATCAGACTCATTATTAATTTCCAGTAGAAAAATATTAAAATAATGACGAATTCACAAAGAGTATTGTGAAGTTAAGCTACTAATAATCTTTGCACGCAGTCGATAAAAGATTTCGCGTGAAGCGGTGTCATATGAAAAATATCTGAACTAGGACATGCTTTAAAGGGCAATTTTAGTATTTGAAAATGTTACTCACCCATCATAATGCTTCTATCCACCTTCCGGATCGATGTTCTGTTAATTAAAAAGATTTAATAATCTTCTTTCGCTCCAAAATGCTTCCACTTATATGAAGTTTGAAGGACGCGAGCTAAAATAAAACAAAATATCGCCTGATATTATCGGGTCTGTGTAGAAACAGAGATAAGGAAAGGTCACGTGATGATATTAACCAATGATTTTTCGGACACCCCCTCGTGAGTGAAACAGTAATTAGAAAACGCTCCTTAAAAGACGGAACCAGAAAGGAGGATTCCGATTCCGTTATCTGCTTTTTGACCGACAGGAAGTGGGAACTGGTTTTAGGCGATAAAAGTGTTTTAAGGAGCGGTTTTCTGTACTAAGAGATCGAAAAGAAGTATTTTTTCATTCGCTCCCTTTTGGAGTCCACAAAACGCTCAATTGAATTTAGCGTGTATATTTATGTTATTGAGTTGCAAAAGCGAGGCTTGCCTCATGCCCACATTCTTCTAACATTAGATTCAGAAAGCAAAATTCGCACTAAAGATGACATTGACCTTTATAAAATATTTATAAATTATTTTCATAATAAGGACAGCTCGATCTTTAAACCATATTGGGGTCACACTGGAAAAATCTATGTCACTGTACAATTGATGTATAGAGATGGCGTGAAGAATTTAACATTGCAAAGAAATTGAATCGTTGAGCCACTTTTTTTCTATCCAATGTCCAACAACCAAGCACCAAAATCCTTTCAGATTCAAGGGCACGCATATTTTTTGTCAGATATAACTTATGAAATTTCAGCAAGGCATTGCTTTTTTTTAAGGAGCTGGCAACAGTTAATGTTCTTGAACCTCTTAAAATTACTGGAAGAACGGCGAAAATCTCCACTGATAGAATGACTTTTGCCCCAAACGGTTCTTTTACATTTTGTGAGATCTTGTAAAAGTCTATCAGCAGCTAAGAAAGCATGAACATGTGTCATGGGTGCTTCATCCCTATTAATTTTGTTTTTCGAGATTTTGTCGGCTTCTTTTGTGATGAGCTTCAAATTACCGTAGATGTTGCATTTAAATCAATTGGAATTTTAAAAACAGAATGGGCTGTTCTCCCCTAGTAATAGAGTTGCAGCAATACCTGTAGATGCAACAGGAATAACATCATCACCTCTACCACGTATTGTGAAGCAAGTTGAATAAACAAAGTTTTCTGTCCCAGTAGGACCATCTAAAAATAACATAGGTGTATCTGCAGCGTTATTTGTACACTGCACTTAATAAGATTTCCACAACATTCCGCTGTTCACTATTTAACTGCATAGTATAACTGATAGCTTTAGCCTGCTCTTCCACAACATCAAGTTCGTTCTCTCAAAACACTTGCAGGCAAATCTACAGTTGGTAGATGCAGTTTTTGGAGACAAATTGTAGGATGTAAGCGGTTCCTCAATATCTGCAAGTGCATAGTGAGGGTCCAGTCTGCTCTCAGAATAACGATGCACAAAGTCCTCACAAAGTGAAACTTGATGCTGCACAGATAAATCTGGAACATCACTCCACTTCTCCAAAGCCTGAAATCATTGCGAACAGCATGCGCAACTGTCTCGGAGATTGAGGTATTGCAGCGTCATTCAAAGCATCATGCCATACTGGTCACCTCGAAGAAGTCCATACCTCCTGACATGCTTCTTGAAATGTAATGCATCTTAATCCATTTACGGTCAAAATATCATCAAAACTAATGGCCCCAGACTTGCGCAGTAGTAGCATCCGCAAATGGTATCTCAAGTATCCATTTAACTACCCCAGCAGTCTCCCAATAACATTTTGTCCACCACGTTGTCGCTACTTGTTGTGGTACTCTTATCAAACATATAATATTGTGGAATATCTGGTAAGAAATGTTGTGAGCTGAAGGATCATTTTTTGTTTAGTTCAAACCCTGATGTTAGTGTTGTTTTCTTAAAGCAGCTCGTTCAATTGCTTGAGCTTCTTGACCGTCTTGGTACACAATCAGCTGTTGCTGTGGTAAATGCAATAAGCGCACCAGTGTGGTTATGCGACAAATTAAATTCATTTAAACGCCACATGGCTTCAGGTGCACTAACATGCACCTACCTTCAACAAAACCACAAAATTTCATCATGTTCCAAGAGCACCTTCTTTTGCATTTTGACCGGGGCTGCATCATGTCCTTTGTATACATATTTATATAAGTATTTGACACTTTTAACTGAGGCACAAACTTCAACATTAATATGTGCATTAAATTTTTTTTAAGCAATGAAGTTATATGGGACAAACCATCTCTGTTATCGATGGAATATTTCCCTCTTGAACAGGTTCAGTGGCTCTTCTGCGATAAATAGGGTATCTATCCATTAACATTTTCCTCTGTATCACACTGAGAAAAAAATTCTGGCAGAAAAACCATATATGTATGGTAATGACATTTCTGGTAATAAAACCAGAATTTTGGTGATAATCAACAAATTTACATTATTTAAATCATTTGTTTAATAATGCTTACTGTTCGTTCTAGTAACAGTTTACGAAATTTCTGGTTTCAAGAAATTAGCAAATGCTTTTACCCACCTGTTTGAAGTAAAATTACAACGCTGAAAGTTAATTTACCAGGAAAAAAAAGAACTTTCATACCATACACTTCGTTTTTTTTTACGAGAATCACGATAAAATTACCAGATTATTCTTCAGAAAAAAGAGAGTATCGTTCATTTTACCTATGCATGGTAGGACTATTTATGCTGACCTCTCGCATCTACAAATACAATGGTATCAGTGCATTTATTTTTTTACCATGCCGTATGGTAAAATCTCAAATATGGGAGCACTTTGTTGGATTGAAGTAACGTTCCTCCCTCAAGTACCAATATATCAGAGAAAGAAGGACATTAATGAAGTGTTGAAGTGTGAAAACATTCTATACCTGATGGATCAATCCATAGCGGCGTCTGCTTTGTATGTATCTGTTAAGTGCGTAGTGCAATTTACTAAAAGTTTCAGTTTGAAAATGAAGGAACGTTAAACGAAAACTTTCTCTGTTCGCTCGGCCATGTTTAGCATGACTGCGGGACATTCTCACGTTAGAGCTGATTTGGATGTTTACATGCCATTGAAAATAGACATTAAAAAGAAAAGCTAAAGAGGTGGGGATTTGAAGAGCTGGTAACAGGGAGTTTACTGGTAAAGTACTAAATTTTTATTTTCAGATAGTTTTCATTAATGTTGAGATTAAGTATATATGATTTGTGGTATATATTTAAATAAAATTTCTCATTTATTGAAAGTTAAAGAATTTGACAGCTGGGTAGAATTGAATGTCGAAAGAAAAAATAAGATAAATATATGCATATATATGTTCTAAGAATACTTTATTTGTAGCTTCTTTTTCTTATCAATCATTAAACGTTTTGTCAATTTTTTTTGTTTATGCCTAGTCGGTGGCCTTCGACCCATTACATTTGAATGTATAAATTAAAGGTAAAAATCTTTAATAATTAGCAAATTTCTTAGCTCATGACTTTGTTTTTACAATGTGAAAAAATGAAAATATATTGTTCACTTCCTTAATGCATTTAATGTAATAGCTTCATCGATGTTCTGTAATAATTTAATATTTAATTGCCGTTTATTTTTAAATACCTTTTCCTCATAAGTGAATTACGTTTATAGTTCGGTTTTGCTAACTTTCCTGTGAAATGGAAATATCGAAATTTTACTTTTTTTAAAAAATCAAGATTATGAATACTAGGTTATTAAACAATTACCACATACCTATGAAGATATGTTTAATTTTATTTTCATCTGTATGGTGTTGAAAAGGAATGCGTCAAAATTATTCAATTTTCAATAGTTTTTTTGTTACATCAGATAATAGTAAAAGCAAAATTAAATATTTGTTATTTCCTGTATTTTTTTACTTGGAAACTTCTTGCATAAATAATATGAAAATTATCAAAATCAAGTGATCATACGAACAAATTGAAAGAATGTACTATTACGTTTTTTTCCTTCACTTAGCTTGAACATCTTTCTATTATTTATACTGTGCTTCTTAAAACTGCCATATCTAAAATTATATGTTTTTTTATGAAGAATATGGATGGGTAGAATATTTATAATTCTTTTTTTGTTTTTTGTCTTGTTAACATTTAGTAAAAATTAACAATAAATTTATTTCGGCGGATCGAGGATAGTAAGTCCCTGGGTATTTTTCCAATTCATACCATGATTTTGGGTTGATTCGAACCGGATCGGTGCGCGTTTAGTCATCTGCGGTTGGCAATACTTCAGGAGAGTAAATAAAACGGTTTTTTTTTTTTTATACGCAACTGTAGTGGCGGGTTGTTGACATGTTTTTTGTCAGTTGGAGATGAGCAGGAGCAAAAGAATAGCAAAGCCTTTCTCCGGAGGATGCCATTTTTTCTCTTGACCAAATCAAATCGGCAATATTTTAGCCCGTCTTTTGATGACAATTTTTCTTGCCTTTTAATTATTTTTTGAAACGAAGGCATAATTTTGTGATATTCTTAGGGGTACCAGAATATACCTTTATCTAACAATTTTTGAACGGTACAAATTGTTAGATAGGGGTAGAGATAATTCCGTTGTTAACATACCAGGAACCCACCCCAGCTCAACAACCGGTACCAGAATAGACCCCTTTATCTAACAATTTTTTGAACCCGGTACAAGCTAGAACTCAGTTCTGGAACATACGCCGGAACACACTCTTCATCCTTGATCCTTGAGAACGGGAGAACGATATACGTGCGGGTTATATTTTCTGGCAATATTTTCGTATTAGAAAGTATCTTTCAAACTTATTTTATTGTTTGACTACTCCAGTGAAAGTATTATGATTTGGATTAATAATAAATCATTTTAAGAAAACCTGATCTCGTTACCTGGCCACCTCTACGAACTTCTCTGTCAGTTCTGCTAAAGGTATTAACACACTCTCGTTGATAACAGTCTTCAGATTTTTTTTTACTTTCAATTCTATGCATTTAGATTTAGTTTTTCAAGGTAAAAAAAAGTAAGTGTAAGCAACTTATAATCGACATATAATCCCATAGCTCTAAACTTGAGCTGTGTCATTTAAAGTCTGTACTTTATTTCCTATTCATGTCTTTTATATTTTCTGAGATCTTATTTTTTGGAGAGAGTACTTTTATCTTTCTTTACTGGACAACTCTAAAGCAACAATGTAGTAACTACAATTATGTTAAATTTACATAAGTTATGAAAATATTGAAATAAATAAGATGTATAAGGTTCAGTATAATTTTTTGAACATATCTAATAGCCATTCTGAATATCTGCTGCTAAATTATATCGATACATAATTGAAACATTTTTAATTTGATCAATTATTATATTTATTAATTTGCAAAATAAATATATATAAATCTGAATGTGATTTTCATTTTTATTTAATTATTTATAAAGAATGTTAACCCTATGATGTTAGATGCAATAGTTTTGAGTAATTAGGTAGTTTTCCACTCAGGTTTTAAGTACATTGTAGAGTTATATTTCATTTGCTCACACAAACATAAGGGATTTAGAGAGAAACTGGGATTTTTAGAGAGGAACGTTACCTAAAACTCTAAATACATTTATTTATGTTTAAGTACTCTTGAAATTGGATTCACTTCTTTTGGAACAACGAGGGGCTTCACATGATTTGTGATGTAAATAGAAAAGTTTGTGAGTATGATATACAAAATTTTCTGTAATCCCTATTTTTCGAATATCAATTTTATTCAACTTTGTACTAATATCTGTGTTCTGTATTAATAGCACATATCGTTTATCATATGGATTTCTACCTATTCATACAAAAATAATTAAAGTATTAAATAATTTAATTTGGAAGAAAACAAATATTTTGAAAATTGTTGAATACGAGTTGAACTTTTGTCGTTTACGTAAGTTAGTGGAAAATTTATATTTATACAAATAGCACACATCTAAAAAAAGCTCTGATCGTGCTCGTTCAAAATGTACTACTAATTTCAATGTATAAAATTTAATAGGGCGTGAGGAAGAAATTTGTTGTAAAAAATAATGCAGAGTTGGTCAAGAACTCCCTCCCAGAGTAAGCCATTCGAAATATAGCCTTATTTTTGCACAAAGAACTTAAGAGTGAATTTTTTGTCATAAAACGTTCTAATTAATTTTTTAAAAAAATATTTCAGGTTGCTAAAAATACAGTTGCGTATTAGTACATAATTTTTTATCTTTTAGCTTTTACTATTTTTTATTTTTTTATGAAATGTTATAATGTTAAAATATTTTAGAACTAATTTCTCTAAAATTGATACAATTATAAGTTTTAATCCAGGAGACGTTATTATTTTTTTTAGCTAACTGATTAATTAATTTAAATAAAATTTCTAAAATAAGGAAATAGTTTTATTACATTAAATTAAAACCTCGTAAGAGAATTTTAGTTACTTTTTCTGGACATCACATATATATCGAATCCAGAGTTATTTGGTTATCGGTAAGAAAAAGTTCCGTAAGAATCATTGAAAGTTCCAAATATGTACACCATTTCATATTTTGCTTTCAATTTTTGATATGTGATCAAAAACATGACTTGAGTAAAATAGTCGTTAATTATTTTTGTCTGATAACTGTATGAAGAAATGGACATAGCCTAGAAAAAGAAAAAATTGAAGCAGATTCTACCTCTGAGGTCTAATGCGAGAAAAGAACATAAATCTGATGAAAAGGGTAAAACTCTTGAATTTAATAATATAAAAACTGTATATTTTATGTGAAATTTGGTGTTCACAATTTGTATGATGTTTAATTAAACCTCAATCCGACCGACATATGAGTGCCGTTTTAAATATGCTTGAAATATCAGGTGATACAAAATTATTTTAGCTTATGAACATTTATGCAGCAAGCCAGCCATTAGTGTTCACTATGTTACATTAATGATTTAAAAATTAAAATTTGTATGTGAAATCATTCATTTGTTATTTTTATTCAAAGTGAACTAGTAGATTAACAGAAAAAGTATCCACTTAGTTTAAACGTAAATCATCACTTTTTTTTAATAGGGGTATTAGTCATGTTATTGAAGTTTATTAAATTGTGTAATCTTGCTATTTTACAAGAGTGTAAAGGAAGGGAGCTTACGTAGCCAGTGCTTTTTGAGCTTTATTTAGTAGAGGTTAAGCTTCTCCTTAAAATGCTTCATTTTTGTTTTTATCATTTCTTTCTTCAAAATGTTAATTGATTGTTTACATTTTTGATGAAGACTTACAACAGTCTACATAACTTATTTGTAGGAATCTGTTCACAAAAAATTGTAAACAATCCAAGTGGAGACCACAAATGCTATAAAGTAGTTTCCAGTTAGTTAATCTTGCGATATATTTAATTGGCGACCACTTGGGTGACTTAGTCAGCGAAGTTTTGCGACAAAAGGAATTTCTTTCAGAAGACCTTCGAACCTTCAACTCTATTTACTGGCTTCTCATGGATCTTTTGGAATTACATCACTTCCTACGTAATTGATCACTTCCGTTGAGAAAGTATAAAAAGCAAGCTCTCAACGCTGTCCAATAAATGTGAAGCTAGATTTGAAATAGTGTGCTTTGTTTTCTTAAATACTTAAAATAAATTCACTGCATATTAAGTGTATATTAATAAAGAAAATTAAATTACCAGAAATGATAAATTTTAGTAATTATACTTACTTATAAAAAATGAGTCAATGAGTTTTGCATTTATTTTTATAGTTCATTTTCACTCTCCTCAGGCATTTGTATATTTACAAACATTCTGCTTTTTAAAAATCGTAGTGATGTTGAGAATTGGAGTAAAATTTTAACGGTTAAAAAGCAAATTAAATAAATATTAATGCGATTGGCATTATAAATGGACATACCGTATCAAATTTTACCAGAAATTTGTAATAGAACCAGAGTTATTCTGGTAAATTTATCCAAATTAAATGGTCTAAATTACCATCTTATTGGTAATAGAGAACGAGAGTTATTCTGTAAATTTATCAAATTAAATGGTGTAAATTACCATCTTATTGGTAATAGAACCAGAGGTATACGTAAATTTATCAAAATAATGGTCTAAATTACTCTATTTGGTAGTATTACCTTTGTGTACGTAATAATCAAATTCCATATCAAACAGCGTGGTAAATAAACAATATTTTTTCTAGTTATTTTACCATAAAGTCATTACTAAACTGCTACGGTAAAAAATACCGTATTTATGTTGTTCCATATAGGCAGACAATACGGTAAATTTTACCATATTCTGGTAGTTTTGACCAAATTTTTTTTCAGTGCATCCTTGAATTGTTTCGGAAAACTTTTGCAGCACTGTCCATCTCTCATGCATGGAGTATATTTATAGTTCCACATGGGCCATGTACCATCATTTTGTCTTTGGAAGAGTCTAAGATCAGTGCAAGGATCTGGAATTTCTGCACTCACAAACTTA
>BGPR01042944.1:0-13101 GCA_013235015.1 Araneus ventricosus
AAGTTGATTGCGGATGAACTATCAGTGAACCTTAGAAGATTATGCTTTTGTGGTTTGGTCTAAGTCTAGAGGCTTTAGATTCATCAATTTATTTGAAAATCAGTTGAATTTTTTTTATTATCATCAAGCGGAATCAGCAGTATTCAGAGAGATTGTAACAGAAGTATTTTGAAATTTGCTGAAATTGAAACTCTATTAAGACTGACAGAAAATTAAATTTTTTTATTGGTCATTAATTTAACATTTCTAATAAATTCTGTTTCAACCAAATGCATTTTAAGATAATAAATGCAAAAAATTTTAGAGATTTCAAAATTTCTTAGAAACAAGATTATATTTATTCTGCATTTTGGTAAATTTTATTTTTGAAATTTAATTTTTGGGGCAATAAATTTGAATAATATTCACAAAATTTAGGCACTTAAGAACAACTATAAATTCATATTTCATATAATATAAATTTCATTTACCAAAATTGTGATGTTAATCCTCCTGTAGGCACATAATGTAGGAGAACCTTATTTATATCATTATTTTATAAATTCAAATACAGTTTTTATTTCTATAATCTGTGTTTAGTATGGAGCTAATAAATACAGATTACATAAATAGAAGTCTCAATGATATTTGTGAAAGAATAAGATATATCTATGTTATAGGATGTGCGATATAAGCCTCTCCTACACACGTGCGTCTACTAAAAGATCAAAAATTAATTTCTTGAATGTTTGCAGTTAGTAATTCAAGTTAAATCTTTTTTTTATAAATTGGCGAGACACCTCAAGTAAAGTTTCGGTGAATGAGATATTTTAAAATTCAGAAGGTTTTACTCAACTCTGTAATTGACTTTTTCCCTATATCCTAACATTTTCGAGATAAGAATGTTAATTCAGCGCTTTAACGCCAAGTAGAGCTGTAACTTGTCTCATCGCGTAGCACATAGGCAATTTACTATAACTAAACATCATTTTCATAACTATGACCGATGCCTTTATGAATATTAGGGTGGAGAATGGGGATGAGACTTAAAAGGGCAACCTGTATACAACGTTTTGTGACATATGGAAACTACTGATAATTTCACATTCGAAAATTAACTCATAAAAACTGATTGTATTTTCAAATTCTGGTATCAGAAAATTTTTAGAATCAGAAGTTTTTTTAAAATACAAATTCAATATTTCCTTAAAAATGAAGTTTTAATTTCAACTCATTAGCTTTCTTGACAAATTCTGCCACATCTATGTAGAGAATTGTGAGGAATTCAGCATTATACATTTAAAATTTTTTTTTAGAGATGGATTGCATTTTATAAAATTTGATATTTAAAATACCCATTATTTTCTGTGCAACTTATATTAATTACAGTTATTGAGCAAAGATTTGTAGACTTTTCTTTTAATATTTCAAGTAGAGAGATTTCTACTCTTGATGATGATGGCAAACTAAATTATAAAGAGTTGATTGATTGACTATATTTCATAAATAATTATCACGTCTAAAATGTTTTGCATACTTGTGTTTAATACTTGCGTGAAATGTTTCGCATACTTTTTGTGTTTATATAAACTATATCAAATTCATCAAAAGTAGTGGACAAATATATATTTGTCTAAATAGTTTGCTTGAAAATAATATTAGAAAATGATAAATAGTAGATTCAAATGTGATGATTACTTACCTTTTCACAGAAATAAGAAGAAAATGAGATTTAAAAAACAGTATTTCATATGTTTCTAATGGAAGATCTTCTAAAGAAAGTTTTAGTAATTGTCACTGCAGGCATCCAGCATTTATTGAATCTCTAAATAATGATACAGTTTTTGACAAAAAAAAAATAAATAAAATTTTCTCTTAAATATTATGGAGAACAAAATGATAGATTTTTGTGATATAAATCCCTGTGAAAAAAAAATGTTATTTTTTTTTTACTTGATTGTTTTTTATGTCTGATAACGTTTGTATATTAGCTGCAAATTCTCGTATACAATCAATAATTCGCATATATACGAAACAATGAATGGGCTGGTGTTTGATCATAACAGTAATTGTTCCTTAATTTATTTCTTTAGGCAATTTTGTTGAAAGAAATTTCATTATTTTATGGAGAAACACGAAAAAATTCCCTGCACTTTTTATGATCATCATTTAATTTTATGGCCGTCCCATTTCCTGTCATTTACAGCTGTTCCTATCGCCTTTATTAATTAAAATTCCCTCAAACGTAGTTGTAGTTACATTTTAGCAATTAAAATAGGAAGCAAAATAATGAAATTAATTTCAACATATCATCTCCGTAATTGCATTTTTATAATTAAAGCTGTATTTATTAATGTGACTTTCGCTGTAGTTAAGGATGTGTTCCTCATTTTTTCGATCTTTCTTATTTGGAGATTTAGTAAATCATTTAATTCTAATCATATTTTCTACGGTTGGTTTTGACATTTCAATGATTATTATTAAATAAATTACTTTTGAATTTTTGTGCTCTTTAGCTTCATTGGCTTCTGATTAAAGGCTTGGAAATAAACATTGGATTGCAGCTTTCGATTGATATTATCCATTTATATCCCATAAATTTACAGAGTCTGAAATATATTTGTTTTGAAAATTTTTTTAGGCTTCTTTTCTTGAATTCTTAGCATTAAATAAATACATGCTTAAAAGTATAAAAAAACCTTCAGCTTAAATGATCACTGAATTAAACGCAATAAACTCATTTCAACGACTTTTCTTCTGTGTTTTATTTATTTTTTAATCCATGCTTAAATTGTTTCTTTGTATATCATTTTGCTCAATACAAGCAAATTAACTAATTTTTCAATAAATTTGTCACACTTAAAAATATTTATTAAACGGTCAGACAATTTAATAATTCAAACATCATTTTTTCTCATTGTTTTCTTCCATGGTCATTTCCATCTGGATATTCTAGAAATGAGCTTTAAAACAGTAAGTTGCACATTCCTAACAATCGTTTCTTAAAAGCGGTTCATTCGTGTGAATTTAATTGTCTAGAATCAAAGCCCTGCAGGATTAAAATCTAACAGCTGGTAATGCTTTTTCTTTCGGGATGTCATCGACTCTTTCTCATTGAAATAGTAATATAAAGGGTCCACTCTAATGCTGTGCTAGTAAATAATGTCTAAACCGTTAGAGATATACGTATACTTCCAGTCGGAGACGTGCTCTAAATGACGTAAATAGTTGTATTTTATGTTTTTCAAGTCAATAAATGTAATTCTGAATAAATCCCAAAGTCTCAATTTTTATACAATTCCCTTGGCCTATAAGTCATATTTAGTTAAATACTCTTGAGACATTATCATTTCAAACACAGAAGTTTCACTCTTCGCGACTAAAATTGTCCGAATTTTGAAATTTTGAATTTCATTATTTTAGGCAACCTCGATCTAATGAGACGGTTGTGTGAATGAAAATTGGTGAAATGAAGGAAGCTCCGTGTGTTGATTGCGCGATGTTCCTCGAGACGTCCATTGAAATGGTTTAAATCGTCTAAAATATTGATACTCAAAGCTTCATAACTCGATCAATTTTAGTAACGGAAGAATGGAAATTTTTCAATTAAAATGTTAGCGTCTCTAAAATATTTTTAAGATATAACTAATAGGACCAGAGGACTGTACGAAAATTTAAACTTCTTAATTTTTTCCGAAGTTCCTTTCTTGAAACAAACAATGTAGAATATAATTGTTTACGTAATTCAGAGCATTTTTAGAACTATAAGTATAAGCTTATCTCTAACGATTAAGAAATTAGCTATTGGGACACGATTAGATTTGATACCCTACATATAACCTGAAAGAATTTGAGACATGATACTGGAGTATTCTATACATCCCTGAAATATTGATGGCTATAAGATAACGATTCAAACAGTTTTAATCTATAAGCAATTCTAAGTTTTGGCGCCTGTATTGCCAAGATTTGCTTTTAACTGTAACCCCAACGCCAGATAGTCTCCATTCGGAAGCATGATCTTCAAAAAATCACTAAAATTTCTTTGAATTCGTTCAATCAATTGTCGTTTTGTATTTACAGTCCATTAATCAAAAGGACCAAACATAAATCTAAGAAATACACAAATAATTTTTTTTCTGGATATGGATATATACATATAAAGGATATACACCATACAAAGCTAATGCAGAAAAAATATCATTGATGGAAAAATTAAGACATTCCTAAATTGATTATTCATTTAACGATATACTAATTACAGCCTACCTTGACCACCTTTCTTAAATACAAATTAAAACTATAAACAATTGAATAATTTCAGTTTTATTTCATTTTATGTGCTAAATTCTTTAAAAATAAAGTTCAGTCTTTAACTTTGTTACGTACAGAAATTGATTTAATCTTCAAATATCTTCTACATATACTTTATTTTTATTAATATTGTATTAAATTAAATTGCCAACGAATACCATGAGATCACTAGGTTTCGGAAGGACAAATGCTTAACAAATTCAAAATTAGCAATTTATTCACCTATTATTATTTAATATCATGTTAATTCATTAGTACATTATCATTCGTTCAATAAGCTCTCATCACACATTGCATAATCTTTAATTTAAAGTACTGATAGCAACGGATCCAAAATATTTTCTCTGTGTTTTCAATTGTATCACTTTGTACCAAGTTCTCTAGAATAGCTCATACTTATCATAGGGTTCTGACAGCTCATAAGAGAAAAAAATCTCCCTGATTCTCACTGATTTTCCCCTCATTAAGGGAAAAGGAATTCACGACTTTAAATAGTTCAATCCTAATTTACTTCCAGAAAAGAATTTTCCACGTCTTGCCTCGATAGCCGCTTACTCAGCTGTTTTCGGAGCACCGTGTGTGAAATGAGTTTATCAATCTTGAGAATTTCTAAAAGGTAGTCAGAAACAGAGCGATTTAATTTCCTCTGTCTTATTAGAGAGGATATATCTGATGAAGGTCCAGGGAGATCCAATGTATGAACACAATCATTCATTCATAATCAGAAAAGGAACTAAGGCAAAAAATGCGAAAGTTTTGTATGCAGTAACTGGCTGTTAAATTTCAATTTTATGTATTGCATGATATAAATGACCCAGTTCTTCGACAATTATAGACAGCGGTGTATTTTTATTTTTAGTACATTAACTGATAATATTAGTTATATAAAATCACGGAAATGAATTTTTTGAACATGAGTTTATGCATCCTAAAATATTTGAAATAGTTATTAAGATATTTTTTAATCATTATTAAATAATAAGTAACTTCGAAAATAAATACTGATATATAGAACTTTCGAAACAAGGATTAAAACCAAATAACTTCTAAAATATATATTTAAAATAATTAATTTGTCTCGTTTCAATAATTTTCTCTAATCTGTACATAATTAATTTAAGTTTTGAAATTTAGAATTTCATAGAGATTGCATATGATATTTATTTATATTTCAATAATTTAGTTCTAAGTTTGTCTATCAATAAATTCAACACAAAAAAATAAGAAGTAAAGATGCTAGGTTTTAAATTATTCTGCAAATTATGAACAAAAGAGAATTTATTTTATATTTTGCTCTGTATTTAGAAAAAAAATTAAAAATTAACCAATTAATCAATCATATAATTAAACTGAACTTTAATTTGTGAAAGCATTAATACGAAAGTAATATGAACCTCTTCATTTAAAATTGCTATAAAAAGAAGTAATTGAACTTAAAATTTGTCGAGTAAAATTTACTAAAGAAAATATCTGTAATTTTATCATTTATTTCATGATTCAATTTCGAACGAATTTGCTAATGCACTGCTTTTAAAGTAGTTCTGTTTTAATTGCGTGTGTACAGGCGATCAATAAAATGGTTTTAGCCTAACAGACGATGATCAAGGGGTATTTACGTGATCCAGGGTGATTGATTAATTGACTGATTGATTGATTAAAGGGTTTATGGGATTTTCAGCTGCAACGGCTATCATATCCAATTCATTCCAAAGTTCTTTTCAATGCACTTCAAAAAACAAAGGAAAATTGCCATCAAAAAAGGACTAAACTAATATCGATCTGATTCGGTTAAGACAAAAAATGGCGCGATACTAGAGCAAAGCCTCTATCTTCGTTTCATGTGAGACAGGTAATAATAAATTTAGCTCAAAAATGCCAAGAAACATCGTGCCATCCAAGACTTTACATCGTTCTGGAGAATTAGAAAAGCGGTTTAATTAGAGCAAAATAAGATAGAAACGATTTAAGCGTTGTAAACTTATATCTGGCATCCAAAGACATTCTATATGTATAAATGATATTTATAGCAAATGTGTAATGTATTGAAGATTGCTACATGTTAACAATTTAGTGTAAGTTATTATTTCATATCTCTAAATATTTCTAATAGAAATGTAATAATAAACAATTAGTTTGAATTTTGATATCAAGCCATTTTATTTTTTTACTAATTAGTCATTTTTTAAACTCATTTGGCAACTTGTTAGTACCTAAAGCAACATAAACATGTGATAATTTTCATTAAAAACTCAACTAAATATTTCAAATGTTCACTAATATCAGCAATTTGCCATCTGTCTTAAAAATTTGCGTGGGTTCATGTGTATTATCTACAGGATAATTGAAGGTACAAATACAATAAATTAATAAAATTTTGTTAGTGGAAATTGGATTCACAGAAACAAGACTCAATCACATGCGGAATTAATGCCGGTAACGAAAACCGAATGAGCTAGAGGGAGCTGTTTGCCATTTTTTTAGTTACATTTTATTTTTTATTACGATTAATCCAACCATAAATAAACTTGATTACCTTACAAACAGTTATTCACGCATGCCAACATATAAAGCGTTTGATATCCGAATATAATTAAATAAGATTAACTTCAGGAAACAGAATTTAGGGATGCGTTACACTTGAAAATCAATGGATTGATATAAATAAGTGTGGTAATATAACATAGATCATTATACAATATATCTTCTTGGGAGGAGTATTAGTGATTGCATCTAATGTACACTTAAAAGCAATGATTTAAAAACTCCAGATCTTTCACACTGGGCAACGCATTTTATACATTGTAGGGAAATCTTAGTAAAGGTAACAATCCCCTATTATTTCATCACCATAAATAATTGAAACTAGTTCGTTCTTATGAGCCACATTACCGCAAGTCCCGTTAAAACCATTTATCTTTAAAATTACGAGTTCTAATGTGTCTTACGTGATATCCAACAATTTATTCGCAGTCCAGAGGGGTGAAAGGCCATAAAATAATTATTTTTTTCTGAATATATTTTCGTAAGTTATGTTACATACAATCTCCATTAGAACTGGGATTTATGGGCCGTCGTAATAAACTATTTATTTGAATAGTAGCGGAATTATTCAATGTACTAGGATTCTTTTGAAACTAGTAATTGTTTATTTCGTTTCATCTCTGTATTTGCATTTGAATAGTGAACTTAAATGTTTTCATATGAAATTTATGAAAAAATCGCGATTGATTTAAGGATTAATTTTTTTATGAACTAAAGCTTACAAGAGTTAAATGAAAGCCGTATATATTGTTGGAGAATGAGATGGCCATATATTTAAAGGGTTCTTTACAGACTGAATATCCAATAACCTTATTAAAGAGAAATTTTCATGGTTCATATAGTTCACCTGTGAGATATTTCGACGATCTTAACAATTTATGATGCTAATTACCGTCATAGATTAAACATTTACCTCATTACCTATTTAAAGAAAAGAAAGATTAAATTTTCCAAAAAGATGACAATTAAAGATTATAAATGCTATCAAATTCCTGTCTTGAATAGTATTCGAATAAAATTGAGAAATACTTCCCCAAAAGCTTGATTTTCCTGCAATAACTATTAGCTGATTTAGCTGATAAACATAAATTATTTTAACACCGTAATTTATTTTATAATATCTTAAGAATCCTTTTATAACTAAATGGAATTTTAGATATCATTTCATACTGCAAAACTTGATAAATATATTCATATCAATTGTTTTGAAATATATGTTTTTTACACTTAACTTATTATTAAACTGTTTTATCCGTGACAGTTTTTATTGAACACATTTTATTTTCACTTTTAATGAGAAATGGGTAAAAAAAGTTCCTTGTCCAGTTTCAAACTTTCTGTGTTACATATACTTTTTTGCAATACAAGCCAATTTTAATCAGAAAATCTTAATGTCTCTAAACGCTTAGATTAGAATTTAGTAAGATATCTAAGCAACTAATTTTACTAAAATAAAATAATAACAGTTTTAGTTTATTCTAAAATAAAAACTTTAAGTTGGAGAGGAGGTAAAGTTTTTGCATTGTAGAAAATATTCAAAAGTATACGATTGTTAAGAATACAATAACATTTTCTTTACCTTCACAACATTCAAATTAATTTTCTGTAGTTTTGATAATATTCCTGAAAAACAAACCTGGAAAGAATAGTAGGTAATTTACAAGTGTCAAAGATTGTTTTGTTTACAGGGTCAGAAAATATGTAACAAATAAATTATTTAAAATATATTTCTTGTAAAGCAATCCATTAGAATAATCAAATATTTCGCAAATAATCTTTTTCACGAGCCCCCACCCCGCACAAAGAAGATATATAAAGTACTATCAGATCGAGAGACTCAAAAATACTTTCAACACGGGGCTAACAGCTCATCAAAGGGAGAACCAAAGGTCCTTCCTGTTATTTTTAGCCTTGCAAAGAAAATTGTAAAGTTTCGGAATGGAAAAATGCATTATTTCTTGGAATTACAAAACGTTCCTTTATGGTTAGATAATAAAGGCTAAGCAAATACACTATATGCCCCAAAGTATCCGGACACTTGCAGATTTTCACATTTTTTAGAATTTCTCCGGAATGGTTTAACTGACTGCCT
This sequence comes from Araneus ventricosus, assembly GCA_013235015.1. Classification (NCBI taxonomy): domain Eukaryota; kingdom Metazoa; phylum Arthropoda; class Arachnida; order Araneae; family Araneidae; genus Araneus; species Araneus ventricosus. Next base: position 8,927 of record BGPR01042944.1, read on the forward strand.
TTAAACTTCGGAAATGTAAAGAATAGACAATAACTCACATTTCACATTGAAGATTCGGTCCTGAGGGCAATCAGGGGACCGTCTACAAACTGATGAAGACAAAATTTTTTGGCCCAACCCGCTTTACAGAATACTGATAACAAGATGAAACTTTCAAAAATGGAAATGTTTAATGTGCATAAGATTTACAGGAATTTTCGTAAACTCAGCTCAAATATTTGGGAAGATATAAAGGTTTTCTTTAAAACTCAAATTTTTCCACCTGTTTTATGCTTATAACATGCAGAGTTTTCTGTTATAATATACGAAACTTACAGAAAAGATGAAAATATGTTAGAAAAGCGTTATGTAAAAATTTGGAAAAGAATTGTTGAATATTACAGGAATTATGAGTATTTTTAGTAAATATTGTTTTACTGCGCATGCGCGAAACATAGTGTAATTTTTCTTCCACAACTTTAAAGCCAGATGTATAAGAAATTTATATAAAAAATTCAGTTCAATATCATTAGTATTCAGAAAGATATAGGCATTACAACGAGCAGAATTTTAGCTCCTGTCGAAGAGAAGCTAAAAGATGAGGGGTTGTACACAAATTGATAATTTTTTAACTTGTATCTTTAAATAGTTATATTCAATTGTGTAGTGGTTAGAATTTGCTGCATATCCAAAAACACCTATCAATTACGTGCATAACTTAAATTCCAGCTAATTAGGCACTATAAATAACAAAAATTTTATTACTTTAATTATATTACTTACATGATTATTAACAAGTTACATATTACAATTTATTGCCTAACGATATTTTAAAATATATTTATTTTATGGCGAAACGATTTTTTGTCTAATTAATTTCTTTTCTTAAAATATTTTAATAATTCTACATATCTATTTTATTATTCGTTACGAATATTAGATGTGTAGACAATAGAAAAAAACGTATAATTCCCGAAATTTTCCGGATTTTTCTTTCAGTTTTGACTTTACAGAATTTTTTTATTACAATGATTCCAACCAATAATTTAAAAAAAATTTAATGTCGAAATCCTTTTGGAATAAATATTAAAATATAATTATAAAAAAAAAATATTAGCATTTAAAATTGATTTATTAATAAATTTTAAGTTCTTTATAATGCATCATTTTCTTAACATAGAAGCAGAATGATTTTATTCAGCTATGAAACGCCTTCTCTATTAAAAAGAGTGATATACATGTCATATTAAAAGGCATGACATACATCGACGCAGAAAATGAATTGAATCGACAAGAAGAAAAACTGTACTTATCCTAAATTTGCAATTGGAGATAATCAAGTTTTAAGTACTGTTCTTATACGCATTCAAATTTAAAAGACGCCTGGAACCAATGAAGGGAATTTTGGAAACTATATTTAGATAATAGTCAAATTATAGATTTTTGTATCTGGAATAATGCTTGGATACATGTAAATAATGTGGAAAAAATTTGTTATGGTGATCCACATCTTATGTAACATATTCAGTTGAAGGACATGATTAGAGGACCACTCGTAATATAGGACAGAAAATCGTGGACTAGTATTTAAAAAAAGAAAGAAAGAATAGGTCCTTAGGTTTTCCTGTCAGATGGTGGATGTAGGCTGTTAGCGCTGTATACTTGTGACTTTCAGAGTGGCACTTTTAAATTTTTAGTGAACGCGTTCTCGTATTCCTGATTCATGATAGAAAGTCTTTGATGGTCATGATTGAGTCTTTATAGAGCACTTTTTTGCTAATCAGATTTTTATTTTTTCTTCCGAGTACTTCGGCAGGTCGGAATTTCTTCCAGGTATATAATACTACTGTTACACTTAGAATTTAGATATACATTTATCGAAGCGTTTCATTAAAAAAAGAAAAAAGGCGGAATTTAGAGTTGAACTGTTCTTTGCATCGATTCAATTGGGCACTTAGAAAACGCTAAGTAGTTTTCTGGTATTTAAATTCGGAACAAGTATTTCAATGGAAATTTTAAGGAAAGAAAACTTTATTTATTCTTACTTCAAGCATATAACAATTTTAATTGGAATTCATATTAATTTAGTTTATAAAAGACGGTTTTTTCTTAATTAATCAATGTATCTTACCTTAATTGGAGAAAATGGAAATGGAAAATTCATAACTTCTATGATATTCATGTAAAATAATTTTATTATTGTTTGGGTAAATTGCGTTAAATGCATTACAAAATTTCTTGTTAATTTTTACGTTTGGACTGTTTGTACTGTATTTGGAATGGAACAGTTTGGACTGCAATTGGAATGTGCAATATGAGAGAGTTCAATGTCTCCTTTAGTGCAATTTATTAAGGTGAACCAATGACTCCTTTATAACGTGCCACTTTGTATACGCATACATTTTAACCTATACATTTCCAATTCTACGATATAATCTTATAACTAGAAGATTATACTCAGATTTTTACGATTGCAATTAGTTTTCTCCAATTCATTTGCTCATATTCCTAAAAGGATAACACCATCACCCACTATTCTCTGAATGGACAATGGGACGATGTGAAATAAAATAGATATCCCAATTTATTTCGATCAGAAAGATAATAATTGCAATAAAGCTGTAAGATGATGAGATGGCTCCTGGAGGCAGCCAAAAGACATTTTCTGAAGAAAATTATGTTTCGATAATACATTTGCTACATCATGTATATTACAAAGAGTCGACGAATTTGACAGTGATTTCTTTCACGTTAGATGTGATGGAATTCATAGATTTATTGGGATTGGAGCTATGCAATTTAAATAAATTTTACATGAAAAGATTGCCAATAAAACATTATGCCAAATAGGATGACTTCCTTTCATTTTTGATGTGAGTACCATTTAGTACTATAGCGGATATAGTTTCTATTGAATATTTGAAAATTCAGGAAAGAGCAATTCAGTTAAATGCATATATGCATATGTTCGAATATGCATATATGCATTTAACTGAATTGCTGTATAATCTGTGAAAAAATAGAAAAAATTGTAATCATTTTAGTTCAGCATACTGTTACTATTATAATCGCTTTGAAAACTTAAATTCAGAGCAAATTCAATGATTAAGGCATTTGCGTAGAAAGTGTCAGAAATACTTTAACCCGTTCACAGCCAGTGTCCTAATTATAGTACAGTTACATTTCACTTCCGTGGCTAAACCAAATGCATTTCATTGCATCATTTGTGCTATGCCTAACAAACCAATGTGAATTCCAAAGTACGAAAAATTTCCAACGGGCATATACAACGAGTTGGCCAGTTTCTGAAGTTAAAATGTCATCATTTATAATTTTTTTCTTAGATTCATGTTTTAGGTAATGCAAGGAATTAGAAATTAATCTTTATATTTTGATATTTTGCCGTAGTTTAAAATCATTTATATTTATGTAAAAACATGTTTTAAAAATGATTTTCTAACCATTTTTTTATATATTTTCCTAAATAATAGAAGGCAGAACGATATAAAATTTCAGAATTTAATTTTAATTCACAGTTATATTAATCTTGATGTATTAAATATAATTTAATTGAAATTTATTGAAAAATATTCTTTGAGTAATTTAAGGGTTAAGAAGTTAAATCTACGTGGAAAAATATTACTTTGAAAATGCTTCGATAATATTCAAGAAATTTATTCGAAAATTCTTAGCCAAAAAAGCAGGTAATATATCAATACTAAATACTCCGAGTAAATTGTACAACATTTAATAACTGGGTGTAAATGGCAGATAATCCTCCTTTTCATTTCATAGCAAAATAACAGAAACTGTATTTACTTCCTGAAGCCATTCGTTTAACATTCCAGGGAGCGTGCGTATGTGAAAGAGAACATAAGAGAAGAATTTAGTTTTATAACTTTTACCAGAGGGTGCTAGTAAAGCATGACTTCTTCTATTCTTCCAGCTCCTTTCGTCGAACTGTTAGTCATCGTTTGGAATTCGAGGCGTTAGTAGCACTCTGCGAATCTGCTATTTGTATTTCAAAGATGCGCGCGACAGTTATAATGAAATGACTATAAAACTGACTTCTTACTTTTTATATCTAATTTTCATTTTTTTTACTTCCATATTGTCTTTCCAGTTTTATGTTGCAAATTTAAATATTTCAGTTGAGAAATTGGCAATTTCATTTATTTTATTTTCATGTCATTTAA
>BGPR01042945.1:0-13101 GCA_013235015.1 Araneus ventricosus
TTTATGCTTCGTTCAGTTACGTATTGCTCTTTGTGAAATAAGAAGAGGCTTTTCACATGACATTTGTGGAGCTGTAAAAGAAGTTTTTCACAAATTTAGGGTCGTAGATGAATAAGAGAATATATTATTAAAAATCAGTGAATAATATTTTTCGATAGAAATAAGTAAAATATATTATTTTACGAAACAACTTTGAATGTTGTTTGTTGTTTTACATTTAAGAGAATTGAATGCCATTCTAACGCAAAATGTGTATTAACAAATCAATTTGATTGGTGTTATGTCACACGAAGAAGTCACTAGGTAACATCAAATCGTTTTCCTTTTTTTAACCTTCTAAAGTTTAGAAGGGGTGTATTCTGGTACTGGCTGGGTTAGAGACGTCACTTTTCCGTTGTGCTGTGCGGAAAAGTGACGTCTGCTAACTGAAAACCTGTCATTTCAATGAATCAACTGCTATCTTTACAGTTATGGATATATGTAAAGGCATGCATCCATATTCATAATTAGAGCAACAACTTTAGGTATAAAAATTAACAACATTTATTTAAACATTAAGAAAGTGCTGAGTTAGATATATTAATGGAACACAAATACGGATGAAATTCAGTTGGCTGACGCGCCTTGAACATCAGTCTAACGCGTGCATCCTTTCGTGTATTGCGCAGCTAAGTAAGTAGTTTCAAAGTGAAACGTCATCGGAAGAATTCAGGATCGCCACAGTACTCCCCCCTCTAATAGTGATTGCGGCAGGCACTGGAGTTAAGTAACGGTTAAAGTGTACCCATTGAATCTCGTCACGCAAAGGTGGTGGAGGAATTTGGCGGTGAGGCTAGGACTCGATGGAAGGTTCCGGAGTACTGACTGCATGAAGATGGAACTGTCACAGGTGGGGTGATGCTGTGGTTGGTGCAGATGACTGATGGGAGTTCTCGAAGAACGCGGGCTTTACACGATCAGTTGTAGACTCTTTGCCGTTCTTCTCGATCGTGAACGATTTTTATCAGTTCGTCCGAGTGCGCAGTAAGGACCATCGTACGGTGCTTGCCCGTGGTTTTTTAACTACGTCGCTGGCGCACGAACGCATGTGTACCCAAGTCCCTAAAATGGATGCACAACTTTTTGTCTGTCATGAAGTGCAGTTGAAACTGGTTTAGGATTGAGTCCATCACGTTTCGTAAAATTTTTTTTAAATTTGATGAGGTTCGACGTTAAGTCGAGGGTTTCAAAATTCCGCGCTGGTAGTTTGAGGGGTTGAACCATAAACTAGTTCGGCTGATGTGCACTGTAGATCCTCCTTTAATGCCGTTCTGAAGGTCAAACAAAACCACTGGAATTGTTTGTCCATTTCATTGGATGCGTGACATCTGAGGCTTTACTTTAAGATCATTAAACGCTCGACAATTTGTTGCTGGATGGGTGTGGGGTCATTCCTGATCTTTTTGGACGCTTAAAAGTTTGCTGTAAAGGAAAACAAGTTACTTTCGAATTGTCGTCCCTGATCCGTTGTGATGATTGAAGGTAAGCCGAAGCGTAAGTACTGACTAATGAATGCACGCACAACGGTTTCAGCAGGAAAGTCGGAGATGGGGACTGTCGTGTGAAACAGTCTATGGGTAGTGAGTATTCACAGTTGTCTGAAGGCGGAAGAGGTCCTACCAAGTGGGCATGATCTCGAATCTCGCTGAAGGTGGGTGGAAGAGACTGAAGAGGACTGCTGGTGTATGTCTGATTACATGGATCCTTTGGCAAAATCCAGGCCACTTGGAGCAAGAGTCCAGTTGGAAATGTCTTTTTTTTTTACCATAGATGTATACAGATCTCTTGCCCAATCAGACGTTTGGTGGCACGGATGCGGATGAGAGGTTGTGCAAAGATTGGAAGACTGTCTTTCTGAAACTCGCTGGTACGTAAGGTCTGACTATGTGTCATTCCTGACATCTGGCGTAGGTTTCGATGAAGTGGGGTCGGTAGAAGCCAAAGAGTGACAGTTCATTCTTTGATAAAGGCAGAAGTTCTTCACATCAGAAACCTGTGCATTCTCATGGCAGAAAAGTCTACTTTTGAGTGATGCACGTCGCTAATACGGATTAAAGTGTAGAGCGACAACGTTTTTGAACCCGTTATGTGCCTTATATCCGTGCTGAACTGAAGTAAATCCAAGGTATCTTATTTGTCTTGGAGAAAAGTCAGATTTTTGGTAAAGCAAACGTTAGGGTCAGTTGTCTGTGAAGATATTAGCAAATTTTGACCTTCAATAAGAATATCACCTAGTACTATCAATTCTCCTATCTCTTGTAAGAACTGATATAGTAGTGTGAAGGACGGCTCCTATAGCCAATCAGAGCATCGACCACATAGTGGATAGTACTGATTGGAGACGTGAGAAAGGGAGTAGTTGCATTAATGTCAGCTTTGCATTTTCGAAAGCTGCCAGGTGACGTCTGTCAGGGAAATGGGATTATCGTTCTTTTTTGTGAATTTTTTAAAATTCATGTAAAAACTAACTTGTGTATCTGCGGCATTGGAAGAAAACGACGGTAAAAATTAAGCATAGCCAAGAAGCGCTTGGTTCAGCAATATTTGAGGTTTAGGAGGTGAGAAATAGCCTGAACTTTCTCTATTAAGGTTGTACCATCGGATGTGATCAGACATCCTATAAAAACTTTACTGACGTTTTCCAGAAAAAGAACACATTTCAAAGGTTGAGTTTCAAACCATGTTGCATTACAATCGCTCAAATACTTGCTTCAAATGCTGTTTGTGCTCTCAAATTTATTCGATGCAATTAGTACATCAAATCTATGGAACACAGAAATCTAAGTTAGATAAAACTTGATGTATATAGTTGAAAGTTTGACCGGCGTTACGCAAACCAAAGGGCATAAAACATATATTCGAAAAGACCAAATGGGTTAGTAATAGCTGTTTTTTTGGTATGTCAAGCCGGATGGAATCTGGTGATAAGCTCTCATCAAATCTAGGGTGAAAAAAATATAGTTTGTAGAAAAAAATTTGGAGTGCAATCTTGGATATGAGGTACTAGGTACCTATCAGGAATGGTAATTGCATTCAAACGACGGTGAATCGCCACGGTCTCCATTCATATTAGACTTTTTTCACCATGTGTAGAGGACTTGCCCATGGGCTGCTAGAAGGACGCACTATACCCTGAGACATTAAAAATTCAAATTCCTGACGCGCTATCTTAAGCAACTCGGGAGATAAGCGACGAGGCCTCGAAAATACTGGTTGACCAGTTGTTTCGATAAAGTGATGGACTTTAGTTGGCTTGTTGTTTCTCGTTGGTTGAGATGGATTGGTTAGTTCCGGGAACTGCGATAAAATCCCATAGAATTCTGAATCACCAAGTAAAATAGATATACCAGAAGTTAGCGAATCAGTGTTCGTGTATTTGCCTTGAGTGGTTAATTTAGTTATTCCATCAATCAAACAGCCACTCTTAACGTCCACCAAAAGGTTAAAGTGTTTCAAAAAATCGACACCAATGATTGGTTGGTTAACATTCGCTATTATGAAAGGCCAAGTAAAGGTTCGACGCAAATTCAAGTCTAGAGTCAGGCGCTTTCGACCAAAAGTCGATATTTTGGTGCCATTAGCAGCCAAGAGGAGTAACTCATTTGAGGAATCAGCTTTCGGAGCATAATATTTTGGCAAAACTGATACGTCTGCTCCGGTATCCACCAAAAATCTCAGTTTACTAATCCTATCGGCCAACATAATTCGATTAACTTGGCGATCGTTGCCAAGGCCAGTGGACGATCGCCGATTTAGTTTTCCGGAGAATTGAAAGAACAAGGAGAATTGCATTTCCTTGCGTTTTTACCAAAATTAGTATGATAGAAACAAATACCACTCGAGGGTTCTTTATATTTCCGAAAGCGGTCTCGGGAGCGACTGCGTCCGTAGTTAAAATGTCTATCTCTACTTCGAGAACGTGTTTGGCGTATGGTTGAAGAAAGCTCGCCAACTAATGCAGTCAATTGAGTGACTTGTTGTTCAAGTTGGGTTACCCTAGCATCAGAAGTTGAAGGTGTAACGTGAACTGCATCAATATTGGAATGATTAGTCAAATCACTAATTTTGTCTGCAACAGTTGCCAGACCAGCCAGATCCTCACTCAAAGCAGCTAATATTGTTTGGGTGCTATTTGGAAGTCTACCCATCCAGAGAGATTTTAGTAATGGTTCCCCAACAGTATCACCAGCCAAAGCTCTCATGCATGTTAACAACTGAGATGGCCTCTGGTCGCCAAGTTCTAATCCTTGCAAGAGTGTACGAATTTTAGAAGCTTCACTCTCTGAATGCAACTCAATCAAACGCTTTTTCAATATTGTATATTTATCAATATCGGGAGGTCTCAAAATTATATCACTGACAGAATTCAAAATTTCAGAATCGACTGCAGAAATAACATGATTAAATTTTGTATCATCAACAGTAATTCCGGCCAAGGCAAATTGCGCCTCAAGTTGTACAAACCACAACGCCGGATTTGCTTTCCAAAAAGGCGGTAGTTTGACGCCAACACGAGCAATTGTGGCGTCGTCACTGACGGAATCCTGATTATTTCCAGGCATGTTTGAGCCAAGCAATCAAAATCACAATACAAAAAATAACTTCAGCAATTGCCTTGAAATAGCTAATTCCAAATGAAATATTATATTGAAACTCAAAGTATCCAATACGAAAATGTAAAACGAAATTATCTAACATAAATTATGATGAAAATTATCTAGACAGTTAACTTCATACATCAAAATCAATAATTCAGCTTCAAAATACCGAATACATACACCAATAGTACAATTGATAAAAAAATAAACTCACTGACCACAGGAACGCCGTATTAGTCCTTCTCGAAAGTCAATTAATATTGTCCAGTCCTTGTCAATTAGGCTTGTTAAGGATAACTTGAAAATGTAATTAATCTTGCACAATACGCTGACCGCCATTTGAATAAATTTCCGATGGATCCATTTTAAATTGTACGGCAGCACAAGAAACGAGGTTCATTCACTTGTAGGGTCACCAATATGGATGCTGTATTATGTAAAGGTATGCATCCATAATATTCATGAAATTAGAGCAACAACTTTAGGTATAAAAATTAACAACATTTATTTAAACATTAAGAAAGTGCCAGTTAGATATATTAATGGAACACAAATACAGATGAAATTCAGTTAGCTGACGCATGAACATCTAGTCTGCTGCCTCGTGCATCGCTCGTGTATTGCGCAGCTAAGTAAGTAGTTTCAAGAGTAACGTCATCGGAAGGAATTCAGGATCGCCACACGGTAATCGAAATTAGAAAATAAAATAATCTAGGATCATTCATCCAGGAAAGATCTCAAAACATTGAAATAAGACATCTATGACTGTTGGAGCCATAAGGTCCTGTGCCCCGATTTGGGTTGGGGAGACGTCACTTTTTTCCGCACGTTAACAGCAGGTGACGTCTCCCAACCCAACCGGGGGTACCAGAATACACCCCTAAAGCAGTATGGACAAGTTTTCTTTTTTGGGGAATATAAAAATTCCACTTCTCCGACCAACTTCCGGTGTAATGTTTCGTCAATGAGAATCTTCAAAATTTCAATACTCTGTTTAAAGATATTAATTAACTAAAAAATCATCCATCATGGTACGACGGAAAAAACAATTCTGTCTAAAATCACTCAAAAATTAGCATAATATGTGAATAAAGGCTTAATAATTACAGTGAGCTTATTTTCATTATAATACATTCGAAATAAAATTTTTTAAAAAATATTGAATATCATGCAATAAGGAAATCTGAAAAATACGTGATATTTTTTATTAAAAATATCACTTTAAAATTATACTTCTGCTCAGAAACATATGAAATAAGGTTTAACAGGTGCATAATGGTTATTATTATTATAACTAGAAAAATAACTCCTCGTGGTATGACGGGTGAAAATCGCCTCTTCATTCGAGAGATTTCCCGTCAAATTTGACGTGCTTAAATAGATATATATGCGAGAGAACATTGATTGAAAACAAATAAAATAAACATATATTTTATGACAGGATTTTTTGTTCATTTACATATTTCTTTATTCAAAAAATCTTTCGGTAAACAACATTCCGTGTGAAGTATTTTTCATTCGAAAAAAGAATATGGAGGCCTTTCTCGGAGGGTGCCATTTTTTTTTCTCTTGACCGAATCAGATCGGCAATAATTTTAGCCCGTCTTTTGATGGCAATTTTCATCTTTTTTTTTATTACGGATTGAAAAGAACTTAGGAATGAACAGTGGATAATAGCCTTTGTTGCTGAAAATCCCAAAAACCCCTCAATCAAATCATATCAAATTTTTCGTTCGTTTAATGGTCATAGTTTTAAAATAATTCAGCTAAACATTAATAAAATAAATATACATAAATTCTTCCGCTCTTCATGATTACTATGTTTTTTTTTATCGTCTGCAACTTTCCTAATAATATATTTTTTTATATTTCAACTTTTATTTTGCTTTATTACGTAAAACGTATTAAGTTTCGTTAAACGTTAAGTTTCTTTTAAAGCATGAAAATAGTTTATATTTTATTATACTTGGCTATTTTTTTAATTTACTCTTTCTTTACCATGGTTCATGAGAAGTAAACCTATAACTAGTCATGTGACGTGTATTAAATTTTTTCTAAAAATCTCTCTAAATTGCTATTTAAGAATGCAATATTTACTTTGATTACAATTTTATTTCTTTTAAATAACTTTTTTAATGTCCCATTTCTTAAAAATATTTTTTCCTTACAACTAATTTTAATTTTCTAAAAGTTTCAAATAAATTAAATTCTTAAAATTTTCTAACGCATGATTTCATTTTAAAGATTAATTACTTTTCAAGTTCTTTGTGGCAATGCAAAAAAAAAAAGGAATATTTATGAAGGACTATTTATGATCCAAAATAGAATAACCTGCGAATCTTATTGTTATTCTTCCGAGAATTTTGATATTAAAAAGGAGGAAGTCAACATGGTAAGATTTCTTTCTGAGATTTATTTGGTATCAATGATTTTCTAATCATAAAAATAAATTATTTTTCTACTTCATTGTCTAGAATGAATTCCAGAACTTTCTGCGAACAAATTATTTTGTAGATTAAGTCAATTCTGAATCTGTAATGATAGTTAATTATTTTTAAAAAGAACTAAATTTCTTTTGATGAATTATTTTTCAAATTCAGATTAGAAAAATATTTCGAACTTATTTCTGAGTTAATTACAATCATATAATTAGTTAAAAGGTGAAAAGCAAATTTCTATCTATATGCTGAAAAAATTACAGAATACTAAACAATTTTACACTACTATTTTTACAGTTTGTTCTCCTGCAATTTAATTTACACGCTATGAACTAAAAATGATATTTTGCCTCTTGAGATTGAAAGTGTTTGAGGAAATATACACATCTAGGAAAAAAAAGTGAAATGTAGTTTTAATCTAATATTTTTTTAAAAAATTTAATTGAAAAAGAAAAAAAATTTTTTTTTTGCTATGATCTTCTTTCTACAGGAGTCTTTTTTATCAAATGGCTAGAAACCTTAAAAATAGATTGAGCCTAGTTTTTAGAGAAACCATGTAGAATATTTTATTTTTTAACAAAATGGGAAAATTTAGACAGGAATTTACCTACTATTGATATTTTTGAAGGCAAATTTAAAATGGCTGTCCTTAAATATATGTTTTTTTCTTTCTTGCATGTTATTAAAGAATATTGGTAATTTCTTTCCATTAAATACAAAATATTCAGTTACTTCTTGTTTCTATAAAAAAGTTGCGTTCTTCCATAATATATGATAATATTTCTGTAAATTGTTTTTTTATTGTTGGTAAAATTCTCAATATTTCTATTTCTACTAATAATAAAAGCAAATTTGTATGTGTGTATGTTTGCACTCCACAGGGACTACATTGGGCCTATAGCTACAAAATTTGGTACAATTATACTTTGGATAGTGAGAATGTGCGCCATGGAGCGTGTTTTTTGAAATTTTAATTACAATCAGTATTAATTAAAGTTAAGGAAAATTTGGCGTTTTTCCGTCATAACATTCTAAAATATTATTACACAAAAATGATTTTTGTACCCATGTTCAAAAAATTATCTTTTCAATGATATTTATTTAATTGTACAATTTCTTTCCTAATTTTGGCAATTCTTCAGAAATATTTTTACGAATAATTTTCAACAATACTTTTCACTGTTCCAATGAAATTCAAACCGTTTTCTTTGTTTCTACAAATATTTATTCACGTGTTTTTCTTCCATCGTTAAAATCTAAGAAATCAGAACTCTGTTTATATGATCATATTCTTTTGCAATGCCACTATTAATTTTTGCTTTCTTATTTTACTTCTTATAAATTTTTATGGAATCTATAAACAAAGCTCACTAAGATATGAAGTATATTAGGAAATTTATGCAGGATGCTGAATGATTATACTTCCTTAATTTTTTCTATGCTTCAATTTAGTTAACGTACTGTTGGGTGTGCTCTTATAATATGTGTAATTCATATCTAAATCACCTTGGTCTGGATTCTCTGTCCTACGTATCTGAGTGACGGTTGCTGGAATAACTCGGGTTAGGGATGACGGTTATTGCAAAAATAACCGGTTTTCGGTTATGCAGGTTTTTTTCACCTTCGGTTTAACCTGGCGGTTTTAACCGCTCAAAATAACCGATCGGTTTTTACTTTCTCGTATACGAAGCGAAAGTATTGTAATCGTCAAAAAATTAGAACTCGAGATTTTGACGAATCTCCACGTTTTAGACCTCCCTGATTCCGTAAATCACATTTTTGGAATTGTGTCTGTCTGTGTGTGAACACTATAATAACTCGAAAATTATTAGAGATACAGGGATGAAATTTTGTATGTGATCTTGACACATAATTTGTAGCTTTCTGTTGGAAATTATACGCAGTTAACTTTCCTTCAGTCTCCTGATTCAATCTTCTAACCAATCACAAGCTATTGTGATGATGTAATGATACACGTCACTGCGTGACGTCACATGCATACCATGATTCCTTTCATGGAGAGACGGTATAAGGCAGTTAGTGATGTAGTTTGAACTGTGCTTGTTAAACGTTCTTCATGTCTGTGTCTTTGTCTTACGTGCTATGTGTTCAAAATAAACGATGATTAAACCAGTTTCTCGAACTCGGCTAATTGCACAATTGCACCCTGCTAATTTCCCCTTCACTTTCTATCAAATTTTAGACGGAATCCTCCTATCTGCCTGTCCGCTTTCACGTTAACACTATAACTCAAAAACTTGAATATCTAGATGGATAAAATTTGGTACACAGTTTTATTATCAGGAATGTAGGTCCGTGTCAAATTTTGGACCAAATCTATCAAAGGATTGACTGTCTGTCGGTCTGTATAATCGCATACTTCTGAAGACGATATATTCTAAAAGAAACGACTTATATAAATGAAATTTCTTATGTAGTCTTGAAACTCTAATTGTAGATTTATCTCCAATTTTCGTTTCAATCGGTTTGAAAAAGGCGTTGAAATTGCATATTCGGTTTTTTCCCCACTCTACGACCGGCGGGAGGGGGCGCGAACGCTGGAGAGTTTGCCCCACCTTAGGGAATACCGTACGTTTTCTGGCGCGCGGGGTATCCCCCCCCACCCGTGTTAGTCGTATGCGAGAAAGTTTCGGGGAGAATTCAGTGGCCTCCCCGGATTTTATTTTTCCCGCTGATTTTTTATAAAAAGCAAACTCCGTTTGTAGACAGATTTTTTTATTATTGTTTTTAAAGGAAATCAATTTATAGGCTTCTAATATTTCAGAAGCCACAGAACTTCCAACTAAAGAGAAATATTTTTGGGCTATAAATGAAAATCCGGCATGCAAATTTTTTCTGGTCCCAAAAGAAATTTTCAAGCAAATAGAGAATTGCACTTCGCTTCCGCCGCATTTCTATAAGATGTCAGTACTAATGATTGTGGAATCCGGTTTAATAGGAAGAAATTAGATATACAGACTTGAATAATCGTAATTTATGTTGTTTGAGTCAGTATGTATAATGCTAACAAACAACTATGTCTAAATTTTTATACAGTCCCTCGGTCCTATTTATCACATTTTGTTAAATATTCTTGGCACACTCAAATTTTAAACAAAATGTCCAGTTCTTCTGCGACTAAAACTGATCGAGTTATGAGAGCTTTACTATCACTATTTTAGATCATTTCAGCCTATCTTCCCGATAGCTGATTTTGCCGCCGTTTTTTTACCCGGTTATTGGATTTTAAAAAATAACCGGTTATAACCGGGACAAAAAATAACCGAAAGAGAAAACGGGTAGGTTTTTCCCATCCTTAGCTCGACCTTGAGACCTAACGGCCATCACCGGCCACAGCCTGACCCCACCCGAAGGAGGCACGCACCATCACCGGCAGAGGGCAAGCCCAAGCCATTATGGTACCCACCAAGGAAGCGAGACCCAGCTTACTTATTCGGCGGTGTCTCATCCACGTACTGGTGGTGCCCCCCAAAGGGACCATAATGTGTGTAAATTACATCGCGCCAAATTAAATACTGAAATCAGCTGCGAATTTTGCAAGAGGTTTAAAAACGTGAAGCTAAAGCTCCCCGTAAGACAATTTGTTGTTAATATGTTTTACATGCAACTGTGACGTCATGTCTCTCAATCCCATTAGGGAACTTCATATATATATAATGAATAGAGCAGGTGTAAGACTAGTAAAATAGCGCTTCTGAAATTTCTATCTCAATTTTAAGTTTAAAAAAAATATTTTATTGAAGGATTTCAAGTCAAAAGAGTGCATAAGAGATTGAATTGAAATGTAACACAACCCATATTCCCGTCGAACACACTGGCTAGAGTTAGTAGTATACAACTAAATGCTAGTTTCAATCATTTCTAGGGACTGATTGGAGATATTTCTTGTTAAAGCGGTGTATTTTCCATAGAAACTTGTACTTACGTGATAAAGGAATGTAATTCTATATAGTATTCGCTTAGTTTTTATGTTAATACGCTTAGGTTTCAATCCAAATGTGATGGCAATGTTGATATGAATAAAATGGGATGAATTCAATCTACATGTTTACTTTAAGTCGCCTACTTCTTAAGCAGGCGTAAGTGATATCAAGAAAACTCTCACTTGAACATTTTTAATTCTAATGGATATGCAAGATTTTTGTCTTTTTTAATAAATGAATATTTTCATGTATTTTCGATTTTCGTTGAAATTAATTATGTATAGATTAATAGAAGAGCATTCCATTAACATAAGGCATACCGATTTATAATAATAGAGGAAAAGGTGTAAATATGGGCCCCCTCTTTTGTTTTTGACTTAAAGTTACTTTCATTTTGAAAAGTTCTGAATTTTTGACCTTCATTGACAACTATTACAAGTTTACTAAATGATAGGAGGCAAAACAATGATTAATTCCAATTATTTCAATTCGAAAACGAAGATTTACAAAAAGCTTTTAAAAAAGCACCAGAAAAAATGGGGTGCAAATATGGGCCCTCTCCAAAAGAGTCGCAAAAATTAGTTTAAAATGTTTTAAAACAGGATAAAACAATACAAAATAGTAGAGAATTTATTTATTACAGAAAAAAATTATTTACAGAAATCGCAAACATAACTGGCTGTTTCAGCCCCGGCACAATCTAAGTGTGCCCACATTTGGCACATAACACATTTAACCCACACTTCCCCGTGAGTGTCTTCAGAGAACTTTCCATCACAAAAGATGCAAGTTGCCTCCCTCGAGTCTGGTTTATCCCCATCGTTGATATCCAGGTTGATATCATTATCGCTGTCCACAAGGGGAGGATCATAGTAGTCTGATGAGTCCGCGATGATGAATCGTATAGTTTCGTGGGTCGAATTTTCTTTTTTTGAAGGCACTTGGCCTTCCCACCCCTTCCCCCTGGCCGGTCTCTTACCCAGGGAACACTCAAGGACGTCTTCTTGGGAGCACTTTTCTCAAGAGACTTGGTCCACTGATCCTTGTATGGTGATCCAGTGATGAGGCTGGACCCTGTTGCTTTGCGTCCAAGAGTAGTGGTTCTCTTCTTAATGTTGGGGACAGGAGATATGTCGAACGGAGAAACTGTATTTGAAGTTCCCGGGGAACATTTCGGTGTTTCAGCAGCCTCATCAATTGGCATTGAAAGGGTGCCCATATTTACACCAACCAAACCTAAGAAAGATGGCCGCTATCACATGTAACCAAAAAGCGTGTGTGACTAAAGGAGTGCTTCTAAAAGTAGCTTAGGATCTCTGCTTTCCGGATATCACTGTAAAATTATTTTAAACTAACCATAAGAACATGAAAAGAAAACGATTTCACATACCAGTCAAAAGTTTGCAGTCCAGAACAACACCAATTCGCTCAATAACTCACGCTGCATCCACACTACTTGAAAGAATGGTTCCAACTGTTCTCTGCTATCTTATATCAACAAGTATCGCCATCTACAGTCCTGGAGGCCAGTCTTCAGCACCTCCCATAGCCACTTTGGGAGGGGTGCCCATATTTACACCACTTCCCGTTTTTACACCAGTTCCTCTATCATTATTCGGTTCTTTTTCAGATAAAATAACATTTTCATGTCAAGCTTATGTTAAAAAGCTTGACATAAAGTCGAAGGTTAAAAAGTTTGATGAGCCGAAATTAGTGGCTGAAAATTACTTTTCAGCCCCTACTTGTAAGCAGTTACAGCTGTCGAAAAGCTTTCAGCATAAAAGTTGTTCTCTATGATGAGGCGAAATTCGAAATGAATTATCTTTCTATCTTCAACCGAAAGGGATTTATAGCGAAAAGAAAATTTCATTCCTTCCCACAATTTCCACCCTTTTAAGCTGGATGTCTCATTTACGAATTCTGACGATATGTTCACTTCCCTAAAATATATCACTCACCAATTAGAATGCAATCAAAATTACTTTAGTTATCTTGTTCAGAAGATAACATGGGCGAAGCAAAATATGTAAGCAGCACATGGATTGCTCTGGTGAGCCGCAACTAGCTCAATTGATATTTACA
>BGPR01042946.1:0-13100 GCA_013235015.1 Araneus ventricosus
TGCTTCCTAAAATTATTACCTTGTCGAAATTGTCTTAAACTGGTACATTGATTGTCTTACCCCTGTAACGCTGTCAATGAGCGACTTGATTATTTGGGCGTCAGCGGACAATCTTCAATAATAAATAACTCTTGATGGACATTAATACCACTATTTACATAAACATTTCTGACACAAAGTTCGCATTTTCAGTACGGTACCTTCGCTGAGGCTAACGTGGTATGATGGCAGCGTGTCGAGTTTTTGATCGCAGCTTCATAGTTTCGAGAACCAAATCTATCAGGGATCTTCCATGTAAGCGTCCCTGATGCATACTAAACAATTAAGGAGTCTCTGATGTGGAGGTTTAGATGGTGGAATGCCTTCTTAGGTACTATTCTGTTATTCTGACCTTTGCTCAGAACTAAGAGGCCGTTCCAATGTAGTTCTCGTATAACTTCTGAATAGTAACGTATATTGGTTCAACTAATCGCTGTTAGAATGTATTTTATAATGTTTTATTCATACCCAGTGGCGTTGAAAGAAGGTGGCCAAACGATAATATTTGTTTCTCCCTCTCTCTCATCATAAGTAGTATAATAACATGAAAAAATGCACTACTATTTCTAGTTATCCTGAGGCATCTATTAATCACCTTGCTCTTCCATCGTTTCGCCTCTATCGCCACTTTTCTTGTGTGTTCTCAGTGCTATGGCAAGAAAGTTTGAAAGGTAGATGGGGAAATAAGATATTCAGATGTCATTCTCATCACCTGTCTTAACAAGATCTTTATTGTCAGCAATTAATTCCAGAAAAATCTCATTCTACATAATGATTCTGACCATTCTAGCCAACTTACTGGTGTAGGAAAAAATTATTAAAGATGCAAAATCACCTTTAAAAACATAGGTAATTTTTACATTAGTATAATCGAGCAACCATTAAAATTATGTATCGGAATAGGGTATTCAATACATGCATTTTAATTTAAAAGTTTATCTGAAAATTTAAATACATATTATAACCGTATTGAATTTATATATCCCTTATTACCTATATATAACTCATATATAACCTTATATCTTATTATATTTTCAAAAATATTCCTTTCGCCATCAAACACTGTATTAAACTAATGATTTAAATATCGTATTTTATGTCTCACGATCATTAGAATCATTTACATGATTTTGCGAGGAAATTATTTCCATTTAAAAGTGCGTTTGATTATACTTTACATATTTTATGCTCTATTTTGAAATTTTTTGAAAAGGGCGATTAAAATATGGCAAAAGATATTTTTTTCATCTCTGTCAGTTATCTTCATTTGGGTTATACTGCGGTGAAAATTTATGAGGCATTTTATGGTTATTTTCCATCTTTCACTTCTGTCAATGGATACCTTAGAAGCATTTTCCAAACAGAGGAATCTGAAATACCTCAACTTACTGAATCTGATTCCAAAATAAAAGCAAATGGTAATATTCTTTTTAGATTATTCTGATTATATAATTGCTGCATTTGATCCTGAATAATCTCAGCCTAGTGGAGATGACTTTTTTGAAACTCTTAAAGCAAACTATTCTCGAAATAATGCATTGAATGATTCGATTCCTGAAATATTTCGACCTTCTCTTTCCAGAAGAGCTCAGACGATTAAAACAGCCATGACTATGAAATCAAAGAGATGGCTTCAGGAGCAAACGAGAAAAGATCATGACAGTCCGTTCTGCGACTAATTATAGATACGCTAAAAGATTTGGATTGAATGCTAAACTGGCCCCACCACAAAAACGGATCCACTAAATTGAAATATTTAAAACACATAATGTCGTTCTCCGTATCATGGCAAATCTGAACAACAGAAGAGAAACTTTTAAAAAATCATAAAATATAAATATTTCAAAATACAGTTAAAATGGAATCTTTATCAGTAAACTATGGAATTAAAATAAAAAAACGTAGGTTTAGACAGAAGTGATGTGATTCTGTTTACCCACAAAATTATCTACTTTTCGTATAGAAAGCATCTACGGGTTATCCTAAGTTTCACAATTCAATCGTGAGTGGATGCCATTACTCATTGAATCGAGAATTTTTTGCTATAGAATCAGTGGGCGATTATATAGTGAGAATTGGGAATGAAGGAGACAGAGAATTCCACAGCGACGACTATCTTAGTAATCAAAATAAATGCTCAAATATTCTCGCACGATGTCGGGACTGCCTATGAAAGCTGAATACTGATCGAGGTATCTTCCCCTAAACTGGGCTGTAGAGCAGATATTGTCGGACTACAAGATCGTCAGTGAATTGATCTTGCATACGACTCTCACGACGAAATTTTCCTAAGGAAGAAAATAGAATGAAGAAAGATCTGATGATTTAGGATGCAATGTGAACAAAGTATCTTACGTAGCATGGATGTCCATGTTGAGTTAGGTTGCTGGACCATCGTGGTGGAATAACTTGGAGGCATGGGAAACGGCTTTGAATATCTTAAAATAACCCGGCAATTCTTTTGCAGAGATAGGAAGCACGTAATCGAAGCAATCGGGCATTTGTTAGAGTCCAGTTATGCAGCAATGCACCATTCTCACCCAAACTTTAAAGGCTTTGGACAGAGAAATTGAAACCATGAAAAGCTAGGTCAACTCATGCATGTTTGTCCGTTTTCCATGCATTCATAAACTGCTACAAGTCGTATCATTTGATGATGAGAAGGCCTAAGTTGATCTATTTTTGGGCACAACGTGTTGCCTAACTTGCAAAACTTCGCAGTGCCAGCACAAGTTTTCAGCCATAAATTCTATGAAGAATCGAGGTGGAATCTGACCGTACTATCATTTCTGCTCTAATGGACCATGAAATCAAGAACATCATGTATATAAAAGATAACGGAAGTTTTATCACAAATACTGGTGCTTCGGTCTCAAATCCGTTGTTATCTCACAAATGTCTTCATCCTTGGCTTGCAGAAGAAAGCTAGATTCCATAGAATATCCAATCCGTCTAATGGAAACCGACCTACCGAAGATGTTGTTCTTTTGTAAGTCCCGAAAACTGAAACTACTACGAAAAGAAAACTGCAGAGAGCAAATTTGTCATATGGATATCTCCTTTTTCTGAAATGAATTTTGATCTCATCCGAAGATTCTGTTTCTGGAAAGATGATTTTATATAATATTACTTGTACCTTCAAATTCAGCTTCAAAAATTACACCTGTAATCTGAAATGTAGTACAATAATCATAGTCACTCTAATTTACATATATATTAAATTATATTAAGAAATACAATTAAAGGATAAGAATTTTTCCTAGATGAGGATCTTTAACAAGAACGTTTTCTACGAAAAAAGTGTGCAAATGAAAAATGGAGTGTATTTGTGATACGTTAAAGATTTATTATGAACTGTGAGCTGTTAAAAAACAGCCCAAAATAGAAAGATCTTTTCATAGCCTGTGTTCGAAAACACTTTTAATGAATAAAATTATTTACCACTATAGCCTCTTTTTCTTTTTTATAAGCTGACGAACCGTCCTCCTTTTCTATGTTCTGTCCTTCTTCGAAAAGTGTCCTCCTTTTCGATATTTGAAATTAGAAGACTGAATATATAATAAAATTCTGAAAAATTAATATAATGGGAAAGTAAACGCGATTAAATTGATAAAAGGTGGCTGGAAATATACAGCCACTTTAAAAATGAACATATTCCATGTTAAAATTTATTTATTCTTGTTCATTTAGCGTTGTGCTGCTGCCTTGGAACTGATGCAGCAGTTGAAAGGAGATTTCCAATTGCTAATGATTTTTGGATGTGCGAGAAATTGAGATTGAATATTAGTACTCTAGCTGCAGCTCTTGCCGTAAAATTCAATATGAAGGATATTTCTTGTTCAGATATTTCCAATATATTATTGGAAGATAATTCATTGACAAAAAACTTTCATTCTATGGGAAAAGTACTCATTTAAATAATAATTAATAGGCTTTTAAGCATAATAACAATCTAAAGTGTTGTAAAAGTTTTTATTATGCCCTTATTATATTATAGTGCATTCTGTATTATTGTTGCAGTGAACAAAATGTTTCTTTTATTTATGATATTTTTACTTCAATTCATTTGTGTCCTCATTTTCATTGTAATCCATCTTATTTTTTAGCTCTAATTTCAGGGGCGTTACAAGAGTACCCAGATAGTAAAGAAGGTTGCCGTTTCACTTTCCATAGGTGCCCGCGAAAACTGTTTCGGAAACCATTGCCGCAAGGTTTACATAGGAAAGCTTTTTATGAACTACCTCACCGACAAGGTTTTAACGACAAGACAGCGAAAACATTTCCGCGCAAATCGTTTCGGAAACCATTCCTGTAAAATCGATGCAGATAAGCATTTTATGAACCACCTGTCTCATTGTGAGTAGCCCCATCCGGTATAGTGTTTATTGCGCTTGCCTTCCAACTCTAGGAACGCGTGTTCGATCCCCGGTTTGGAGGAATTTGAAGTTTGTAGGAGTACGACTTTGAAAAGGGGGCTCCTCTCTGTAGGATTACGTCTTCGGAAGGGGTTCTATTTTTTCGGCCGAAGGAGGGCTCTTAACAACCTTCTGAAAAGGCATGAAACAAGCTTCAAGAAAGCCTGAAACAAGGTTGTAATAAAAGCTTGAGGAAATCTTACTAAAATCCTTACAGAAAACCTGGTTTCTTGTTGACTAGCGAACCTTTCCGCTAGGTTGCCGAAAGGTTCAACCCTTGACTTTGTAACTTTTGTGACAACCCTTTACCCTTGCTGACGACAAGGTTTCAAAAACCTTTTAGACAAGCTTTCTTTGCTATCTGGGTAAATGGCATTCGGGGCAGAAAAATTATTTTAATTCCCTGAATTATCTCCAGAATGAAATTCATTTAACACAGAAATATTTTCTTCGCGAAGCTCCATATGGCCTCTTTTTCTATTCTTAACACTGAATTGACGTACGTAACGAGGACAAATGATACTTCGATAGAGTAATTTTCTCCGCCTCTCTTCTTCACATCGAAATGAAATTCAATAAACACATAAATATTTTGTCTTTGCGAAGCTAATTATGAGTGATATCTACTATACTTCCTGGTTTTACTTTTCCTTACATCACTGAATTCATTGTTCGCCAGACTCTATCGGTTTCTTAGTTCGATTTTGGTAGCATTCTCGGAAATGATTTCATAATTGTTATAAGCACACGAGCAGGTGTCGTCCCATATTACCGAAAATGTTAATAAGTTTCATTACTGTGGCACTTTCTTTTTTAATATGAAGAATAGAATCCCATAAAATTAGATATTTCGGGAAAAGCAGAATAATAAAATTTTTCTAATGTTGTTATGTGCTGCAAAAATATGACCTTTTAAAAAATTGTGTGTAAAATGAATATTTGTTGCTTAAAGTGTCAAATGCATTTAAAGATTCCATAGAAATAAGACTGTTTACTCGATATTTGACTGTTTATTTAAGATTTTGGACTTTTGTCCCTTAAAATGTGGCTACTTTGTAGATGAATATTACAACATGTTCATCGAGACAGGTCGCTCCGCTTGCATCTTGATTTCATGCATCCGTATCAGCACAAGACATTGTACGATATTTCCACGATGTTACTACGATATTCTGAATGCCGCACAACATCGTGAAGATATCGTATGGATATTGTAGAGCAACTTTGTGCTAATAGGGTTGTCAACCCCATGCCCACTTACTTCCCAGATAGCACGTAAGTTTGCAGCAAGTTTGATTTTGACTTGTCATGGCAAAATTTGACGCGTCAAACTTGAATCGAACTTGTAGCAAGTTCGATGTGACAAGTAGCGCCACCTCTTTGCAAATCAAACTTGCAGCAAGTATGCAAAACAAGCTTCCTGCAAAGATAGCACAATAAAGAGATAATTATCTTTGTCTCTGTTTTAAAAAACATCCGATTTTTAATAGCATCTCCTAGACCGTAATTCTTTTTTATTAATTCAATAAATCAATGATAATTTGTGAAAAAAATAACTTTTTTATAAAAAAATTTTTTGAAGCATTTTCCATCTTTTTACTAAATATATCACTCTCACTTTAAAGAAAACTATATCGCCTTTTTCTTTTTTTTTTTGAAATTTTAACGTTTATAAACAAAATTAAATCTAAAAAACAGTCGGTGTTTGTTGAAAAATAATAACTAGACATTTTGTCCCATTTTAAAGTAATTACTGAACTCTAATTTCATAATTTATTCTACTAGCAAAACGTAGTTATTAGCGAAAATCGCTCTCTTTTTGACTTCAAATCGTATTCTCAACTCAAAAAATTAATGAAAACCAGAAAATAGTTTAAAATAAATCGTATACGAATCGCATCGAACGATGTTTTAGCGAAATCTATCCTCTCCTCTCAGAGTTCAGCTGGCTCAACGGTTAGCGTCCCCGCTTCGGAACCGGGAGGTCGCGAGTTCTATCCTGGGTTGTGTTCGTGTTCTGTTTTTGCTATAATTTGCAATGAGTTTGACACGGCAAACTTGCTGCAAGTTCGTTTCATGGTGACTTCGGAGCTTTCGTTAACTTGCTGCAAGCTTACTGCAAGCTTGCACACTTGTCATGACAAATTTGTGGCAAACTTGCACTCTTGTCATGACAAATTTGTGGCAAGCTTGCTGCAAACTAAAATTGCTATCTGGGTTACATCACAGCATAACCCTGATGTCGGAGGCTGGCGGCTCCCTGTGAGTTGTGTGGGTATGTGTGAAAATTTATTCAAAAGAACAAAAAAAGAAGCCCTTTGATATTTTGTCAAGATATTTACAAGCACAACACAACAAGCATAACATAAGCATTTAACAAGTTATTACTTAGATATTTTAGCAAGCATAATGTACAATTTTGATTTATAAAATATTACAAAATAATAAAATGTACGTTGAACACAACAATAGAGAAAACACATTAATAATGGAAGGATTGCTAATACTATAATAAGGAAAACTTAAACAATATGCATTAATTACAAGATGAAAAAACGACCAGGTCTATGTCAAATTCCGTACACAACTTAAATTCATCAGTATAAAAAAAATTCTAATACAAACCTAAACTTACATATGAAAAATGATAAAGTTTTTTTTCAATAAGATAATTTTTTTAAATGTGCAAGTTGATACACAAGAAATTCTAAATGAAAAAACAAAAAGAGAATATTTAGTAATGATCTTAGTTGACTTAACAGCAGAGAAAATGATTCTAGTTGTATTTCCTGCAAAAGACCAATTGCAGTTTGACAGAATCTCAAAAAAGTAGATTTTTCTTGATCGAATTAAATTTTGTAGCATGGCAGAGACATCTGGAGTACAATGCCCATTGCCGGCATTTATTTTTAATTAGAATTTAAAAATATTTTTTTTGAATTTTAAACAGCTGAGTATTTAAGTACAGTTCAATCGAAAGTTGCAAATTAAAATATTGTTCATCAATGATATATACACTGATGTGCAAAAATTAAGGACCGTTTCGTGAAATGCGACAAATTTGCAATTTTTACGAAAACTATGGTTTGAAATCAGTTATGGAGAATCGTGTAACATACAATCGAGTAACATACACATTTTACAGTGAAGATTCGGTCACGAGGGCAGTTAATGGGGAGACTACAAAGTAATGAAGACGGAACTCATCCAGTTTCACAAAAAACTGATAGCGAGATGAAACTTTCACCAACGGTTTTGTATGATGAGCATAATATTTACATTCATTTTCGTAGACATAGCACAGATAATCGGGGAGAGACAAAAGTTTCTTTAAAAAATTTCCAAATTTTCCCGTATGTTTTTTGCTTATAACATGCAGAGTTTTCATTCAAATTATACATAACTTGAAGAACACTTTAAAATATGTTACAGAAGTTTTGTGTTAAAATTTGAAGTAAAGACTGAATATTAGATGAAATATGAGTGTTTGTAATGAATATTTTTAATGCACATGTACGAGACGTAGCGTAATGTTTCTTTTATAACTTCAAAGCCAGATATATGGAGCAACTTATAAAAAAATTCCAGTTGAATCAAATTAAATTCATAAAGATATCGACATTTTAGTGAGGTGAATTTAAATTTCTCTTTGAGAGAAGCTTAGTGATGAGGGGGTTTCCACAAATTGATACTTTTGAAACTTGAATTTTTGAAAAATAACATTGAAGTTTAGGAAGGTTGAATATCCTGAATACCCATGTATACTTGCAAACTAAATACATTATGTAAATTGTATTTCAACGAATACCATTCAAAGATTCAAGAATAAAAAATATCAGTTTGTGCAAGAACACATATCATCATTTAGCTTCTCTTTACGAGAAATTAAAATTCCCTTCACTGATATCTTTCTGAATTTCAAAGGTATTCATCTGGAATTTTTATATAAGTTGCTCTACGTATCTGGCTTTAAAGTTATAAAAGAAACATTACGCCACGTTTTGCACATGCGCAGTTAAAAATTATTAAGAACAAATACACATATTTCTTCTAATAACGTATTTACTTTAAATTTTAATACCATTTTTCTGCAACACATTGTCGAGTGTTCTGTAAGTTTCGTAAAATTTGAATGAGAACTCTGCATGTTATAAGCAAAAAACAAGCGGGAAAATTTGTTTTTTTAAAGAAACTTTTATATCTTCCCAAATATTCGTGCTATGTGTATGAAAATGCATGGAAGTATTATGTACATCAAACATAACCATTGATGAAAGTTTTCTTTCGTTATCAGCTTTATTTGAAACGGGAGAAGTCGAAATACTTTTCCGTCTTCATCACTTTCTGGTCGCCCCCCTAATTACCATCGAGACCGAATCTTCACTATAAAATGTGTATGACACTCGATTGTATGTCTCACGATTCTCCAGAACTGATATCGAACCATTGTTTCCTTATTAATAAATAATTTCTCACATTTCACGAAATGGTCCTTATTTTTTCCACACCAGTACGCATCTTTATCATTTGAAATGGAATCACTTTCTTAATTAATTTTTGTCTGAACTTGTGTAAAAATTTTTTTTAATAAAAACACCATTCATTCATGTTTTTAACTTATGGAGATAACTTATATTTGAAATTGTTTCGAAAAATAAATATGCAACTGGGATGGCAAACCTATATTCCACTAAATCTGTGCTATAAGTATTATTTGTGATGTAAGCTTTTATTTTACTTAATTCACCGACTAAGCGCCCCTCATACCGCACCATCCCCTTCCATTCTGCTCCCATTTTCTATTGCAAACCCGGACCTACCCTTAAAGTGTGTAAATGATCATTCGGGGCAGCATCTCTATATTGAAATGCTAAATGAATTAATTCAATACGACACTTAGTTCTCGTATTAATTGCTATTTATATAATTATTTTTCAAACAATAAAGATTTGCACTCATATTATTATTATTAATCTCTTTTCTAGTGTGGTGAAGATGTGCACTGCAAGTAAGCAACTGATTTTCTATTGTTTGTTTCTGATCTGAAAATTTGTAAAAGTTACAGTTTTTCTTTGGATGAGTGTTTGTTTATGTAATACCTTTTTTGCCAAACGTGAACAATATAGTGAACCATTCAATATTATGAGATATTTTATTTTGTAAAAACAGAACATGGTTGTAAAGTTCGAGAAATCAATACAATTCGGAAAAAGAATTCGAAATACCTGGGACCTCAAATTTGCATGACATTTTTTTCCGTGGAAGCAAATAAAAAAAGCAAACAAACAAGAAAAAACACAGAGAAAATTCTCAAAACTTTTACTACGCTACCCGCTCCTTTGGTTCCTGAATTAATATAACACTATTAAAGAGAAGGAACAGACTGCTGCCAGGTCAGGCTCAAGGCCAATTCGCCTCTCCATTTTAGTTATTCGATACAAAATACACTGCCAAGTCTCGGCTACACATCACATCTGAATGACCGGCCTCCACGACAGCAAATCGGGCACTGTGGCCACCGTATAATAGCTTCCAATTCGAGTGTCTCATGCGACGACCCCTCCCCTTTTCACGGGGTCTACGAGCTGTCTTCGGAGATGGGCCCTAAGAGCCATACCAGTATTTTTTCATCAGGGAAGCGAGAACCCACTTACTTATACAGCGGTTTCTCTTCCGTGAGCACGCAGTGTCCACCGGTGGAATCCATTTTAGTAATGAAATCTATTACTTATTGTGCAGCAGGAAGAATAGGGTGACCTCATTGCTCATCTTAAGATAATGTATAGCTAGACGTCTCACGCAGTGCCGTTTGTCATCTTGTTGTGGCGACACGTGGATCGACTCCATTTGGGACATTTGAATTTTGTCGAAGAGTCGTGGACAATTTCTTAAATCTATTAAATATGACTGTTATCCACAGTAAATTACTTCCTCAGAATAGATAGAAATAGCTCCTCTACTTTGTTATAAGAATATTGCTACTTCTTTTTCAGGTATAAGGATATATATTTGAACTTCGTTTTCAGTCACTTGGAGGTCGAGAAGTTTGTGCACCAGCCGAGATATGAGGTAAAATTGCTTTGCGTAACTTCGTATTAGTTATTCAAAATATTTTGCTCCTTAAAAAGTTTTACACGACTTAAGTAGTCGTTTTTTTCGTTACCTCAAGAAAGAGAGTAGTTGTTGACGTTTCTTCTACTTTTTTAAACACGAAAGGTTGGGAAATTTATCATTTTTCTGAGTTTATAAAAGTTTGGGACCTGTTGCCAACTGACATTTTCTCCCTTGAACCTTCACCGGTAGACTGCGAGCACGCTGCGTTTATCTCTTATGATCCTGATTTGTATGTATGTAAAGTATCTCTAATTTCTTACAATAATTTTCATCGATAAAAATAAGTACATCATCATTTAAATAACCTGATTTCTGGACTGAAACGACTGTTACCTACTTTTAAGATGCCTTTGAGATCATTTTGAAATGATGAAGCACGTTTCACCGCACACAAGCAGTCCTGTCATGAGAACCATTACAACAGGCATTATTCCTTTTTTACTATCTGACTATAAGTACAGAATATTGTCCAAATCTGGGATATCTCTAGACTTTTCATCGTTGGCGCGCCCCCCCCCCTGCAGCGTTCTTATTTTACATCAAAATGCTAATCCTAATATTAATGGTTGGTATTCTCTTGCACGAATGCTGTTAAATGCTAGAGAATGTTTCCTCTAGTGCCTACTTGAAACTTCTTCTATTTATACTTAGATTCACAGAAGTGCGACAAAATTAGGTAATAATAGTTAGGAATCACATGAGTGAATTTATTTAAATACACAATGCATTCATGAGTAAGTACATAGTATAAGATAAGCATTGCGGGATTTCCCGTGTAGGTTCGAATCCTACCGACTACGCCGTATAAGGTTTAAAATGAAAGGCTTTAGATGTTAAAGGAGCTGAATAATATAGTCAAAACTTAAACTTGACCAAAAATTAAAAAATAAATATGCATTTATTTAAGCGAAATGCGAACAGCGTGTACCCAATTGCGAGGTCATCATCTTCATGTTGCGTAGCCACAATGAAATAAACAAATTAAATTTTAAAAATAAATAAGAAGCTTACATCCATAATTGGCCGACGGCACCAAATATGGGAGTTTATCTGAGACACCACTAATTTTGTTTTACTCGAATTGCATTTCGAAGACATATAAAGACAAAAATTACTCCCATTGAGATGGATATATCCAAATTAATTACCTATTTCCTTTATGATTCATGTTCTTGTACTTGCATCCAAGCTTTGAAGTATGAACTGAATATTCTTCTCTGTAAAAAAGTCAGTCACAGAATCCTGTTTAAAATATCAGACGGGTTATGCACTCTCCTCGCATACTTTCACTTTAGGAAGACACAGACAAAGAGTTTTTCTTGGATTTCTTCCAAACTTTTATACAAATTTATACAATTTCTGTGTTATTATCACACACCGAATTTCATCAATCTCGCTTATTGTCTTTCTGTGTTATCGTATTCACATACAGAACGCCGCCCCATGTCCCCGTGTCTGATGCCGTTACGGCAACCGAACTGGTTAAATGCTTATAATAATACACACAGATAGACAAACAGTCTACATTTCGACGGATTTGTTCCAAAATTTGAAACAGACCTACTATATAGGAGAGGAAAGCCCACATACCGTATTTCATCTAACCAGATTTTAGTTTTTGAATTACCATGCTCACATGCATACAGAATGATAAGCATACTGACGTTAATTCCAAAAATGTTTTTTTTTCGGATCTCGGGGTCGTCTGAAACTTTTAATCGCATGAAAATCTCCAAACCGAATTTGCTGGCAATCACGGTAACTTTCTCTAGGCAATCTTCGCTTAAGAGAAATCAATTGAAATGAAAAAATACGAGCAGCTTCTTCTGGGTTTTTTTCCCCACTACATGGCATCTCCTAATTTTCTATCACCTAAATCGGAAAAAAGAAGGAACAGTAACAAGTAAAATCCAGGAATTTTTTTAATACTTCTCCTCCATAAAATCGTGAGCAATTTTTAATCTCTCTTTATGAAGGAATGTTAAAATTTCCGAGACTAGTTCTTTAGAGCACTAGCAAATACTATCGTAGTATTGTGCTGGAAATGATTGCAAACTGCTATCTTAAATGGCATTGCTACAAATAGTATAGCTGTGTTGACATTGGCAGATGTTATAATGGAGATTTAGTGAATACTGGTGTGCGATAACGTAGATTGCACTCTCCTGAATAACCACATGATGCATCAACAATGATCCTGATTGGTATACTTTCGTTTCACGATTGCAAGTCACTATCAAAGCAAAGCAAAGCTGCACAGCAATTTGTTGGCGTTTTATAGAACTAGACTCTTCCAGCGAATGTCTTATTACTTATACAACAAACCGAATTGCTGCTTGTACACAACGCTATAATAGTGTCACCTACAAAATTGTATGAAATATTTTACATGCAAATTTTAGATTTTTATTTTCATTTTTATTTTTAATATCGCATAAGAATTTATGTACAACCTTTCAGAATTAAAAAATGACTTTAATTTACTCCAGAGCGTGGAGATGTTCAGCTACATTGGAGGCTACATGGGCATGT
>BGPR01042947.1:0-13100 GCA_013235015.1 Araneus ventricosus
ACATTTAACGGAAAGTGGAGTTATATGCTCATTAATCACAAAAATGACATTTTCTTGCTTCGAAATTCGTTTTATCATGTAATAGTTGCATGTAATAGTTGAAGTATGCTTGCAAATAACTATGAATGTTCTTTGTTTACCGGGCTGTTTCTCATGATATCAATTCACAGGATTTAAGATAGAACTAGCTATGTGGCCCGCCGTTGCACGGGCTATCACGAATAATAAGATATTCCCGGGAGTAGAGAAGTGAGGTCACGTGAGACTTTGGGATCCATATATTTTTATATGTCCCGCCTTCGTTTTTCTCTGCAATCAAAAAATATTGTCACTTACTTTCCCTAACAAACGTTACGAAGTTAAACACTTTAATACAAAAAAAGAGAGAAAAAAGCATGAAAACGATTTTTTTTCCATTGTTAATAAATCCAAACACAGAAGCTAGCTCAAAAAGAAATACCAACTTCCGTTAAATAAATAAAAAAAAATGCAACACCGGATGCGAAAACTAATAATAGGGGAAAACAAAAGAATCCGCCGTGAATGAATTCACCATGCTGCCTATAGATGGCAGCTCGTCAATTCATTCATTTTCACGTTCTTAATTAATATCTTTTTAACTAATTACAATATCGGAATTTAAGTTTTCGAAATGGATTCCTTGGATTATTTTCCATCCTTTTGGTATTTACGGCTAGTTTCAGGCTTCAGTGGTTCGTGAGAAGATAGAAGGACATAGATAGATATGTTTGTTTACCTTCGAATTTTAATAGGATAGGTTATTTGTGGACATATTCTAACATCTTTTATGAGAATTTTATAAAAGTGACTACTGAAAATGAAGGTTCTGATTGTCACTTTTTTTACATATGGAATTCCTAAATTTAAATAAATTCGATACATTTTATACTTTCATTCTCTAATTCGCAAAATATTCCAAAAATATACTAACTACGCTGGAACAAAACATGGGAGCAAAATTTTACCTCTTAATCAACACCCATTATTTAGTGAATTGTGAATCGTCGTGGAAATTGGGATTCAAGAAACTGCTTGTACCAATTTCTAAAAACAATACTGTATTGATCTGAACTTTGCATTAGAACTTATTATAGAACCGAACATTTCACAATTTAAGTTATTTTTAAAGACCTGGGTCTTTTAACTCTTTAACCCTCTGAGCGTTTCACACGTATTTTTACGTTGACCTTGGACTACCCCATAAGCGGAAAACACGCATTTCAACGTGTGGTCGGAAACACGCCTTAATCGGTCTGCACGCATTTTTACTTCCGTTGTGAACTGTCTCTAAAGCCTGGTAAAACCTAGTTTGAATAGGTTCCAAGCTGAATAGAACGGATTCTTGCGGTTAGTCCCTCCACGGGGGTTGCTGATTGTCCATAGATCAGAGGGGTGAAGAGACTGGATCTGCTGCTCTTTTGGAACATCTTCTGTTGGGAGGAAGACACATTTTTAAAACAGATAAAGGGTCTTCAATCGCTCGCTTTTCGAATCACTTTACAGGGGAGACCGAACCACCCAGAGGGTTAAACCCAAGGCGACTTTTTTCTTTTAGCTCCTTTAAAACCGGGACCTTCTGGGAGGAAGCGGCATGAATTGGACTCTCCCAACCTGGGTGGTCATTTACCACCCCACCCCCTGCTATATCTTTCCCTTAAGGCGCACGGAAATGGGCTGCGTTTTGCAAGGATTATTGGACCCCTCCTATCGCGCTTATCTCCTAAGAGATCTCAGAACCTCATCTCCCCCCAAAAGAAGCCAACCGCCTCAGACCGGCCTTCGTCGCTGTTAAAGGGAAATTTTTAGATTGCCCGGGACCGCCTCACTTGGTGTCAGAAGGTTAAAGCACGAAATGCGCCACTTTATAGGGGTTGGACTAAGTGCACTAAAAAGTGTACCATATCGACTCGCAGTTTTTAAATAAATAAAACCAGCTGGAGTGGTCTCCCCTAAACTTTCTCGTATACTTCTAACATATGTAGAGCAAAAAATAAGCTAAAAGGCAGTAAAACGAACAAGAACCCCTAACGCAATGGAGAAAAAAACAAGCGAAACGTCATACCACGATTTCCGAAGGCCGTCCAACGCGGAAGTGGAATTAGAAGCTGGCGTGATTACCAATAGGGCTGGGTGTAAGATAAAGAAAACTTTATTGCAATTTGAACGCCTTTTTTGAACCGATTGACACAAAAATTGGACAGAAATCTACGATTAAGGTAAGAAGGCCACATACCAAATTTCATTTATCAAAATAATTTTTTAAAGAAGTTATTGCGTTCAAAAGTATGCGATTATACAGACAGTCAACCCTTTGACGGATTTGGTCCAAAATTTGATATAAACCTACAAACATGATGATAAAACTGTGTACCAAATTTTATCCATCTAGCTATTCAAGTTTCTGAGTTATCGCGTTCACATTAACACGGACATACAGACAGACTTCCCTTGGACAGATTTTGTCTAAAATTTGATAGAAACCTAAACGTTATGTGTAAGGACCACATACCAAATTTCATACCTTTAGCGCTAATAGTTTTCGAGTTATCGTGTTATAGACAGACAGACATAATTCCAAAATTGTGTTTTTCGGATTCAGGGAGGTCTAAAACGTGGAGATTCGTCAAAATTTTGAGTTCAAATTTTTTGACGATTACAATACTTTCTCTTTGTATACGAGAAAGTCAAAAGTGATATTTTATTCATAAAAGAGCAAAATATTCTTTTCCATATTAATTATTCCTTTTTACTTTCTCGTATACGAAGTATACAAAGAGAAAGTATTGTAATCGTCAAAAAATTCGAACTCGAGATTTTGACGAATCTCCACGTTTTATACCTCCCTGAATCCTAAAAACACAATTTTGGAATTATGTCTGTCTGACTGTGAACACGATAACTCGAAAACTATTAAAGCTAATGGTATGAAATTTGGTATGTGGTCTTTACACATAATTTGTAGGTTTCTATCAAATTTTGGACAAAATCCGTCCACGGAAAGTCTGTATGTCCGTGTTAATGTGAAAGCAATAATTCACAAACTTGGATATCTAGGTAGATAAAATTTGGTACACATTCTTATCATCAGGAATGTAGGTTTGTATCAAATTTTGGACCAAATCCGCTGAAGGGTTGACTGTCTTTCGGACTGTATAATCGCATACTTGTAAAAATTATATCTCCTAAACCATTTGGCTTAGATAAATAAAAATTGGTTTGACGGTTGCTAACATTAATTATAGATCTGAGCCCAAATTTCGTTTCAATCTTTTAATAAAAGGCGTTCAATTGCATATTCAATTTTTTTTTACTTGCGAACCGGAAGTGATCCCTGCGCATGCGCAAGCTATTCTGCGATAGAGAACGAGGTCATTTTCTCCTGCTTTCTTTTCGCTCGCGCACGCCCTCGCATTAGCGGAGCTTGCTAGAGTGTGATAGAAAATAAATATTGCTAAGTTTTAATACATTCGCATCTCTTTGAATTTGATTCTTCACCGAAATATTTTACAACCGCTATAATCTACAATAAAAAATCTTCTGATAGTCATTGCATTCTGGGTATAATAGGTTCGAATTTTTTATCCACGCAGGGGGAGTGGAAATTACAAATTTTTGAGAAGTATATGATGAAGTTTAGGGGAGGCTACTCCCGCTGATTACATTAATTACGATTTGAAAATGGTGGTATTTTTTAATGTAACATTCAAGATGCCATTTTAAAGGACAAAAGCCAGTTATAGAATTTAGAAATGTGTTGAAATTGCTTTAGAAGAATTACTTGGTGCTATTCTAAATAGCGCTTAATTCTTATCGCTTCAATGCTATAGGATAGCTAATACTCTTGATGTTGTCTGGTTTCGAAGGAAAACACGTTTTCCATTTCAGTATGACGCCTTATTGAATTTAGCGAAAATTGTGGGTTGATCTACTCTGCTTCTCAATGCCTCCGTCTCGAAATGAGAATAGACTCTTATTTTGCTGTGAATGGGATAGATAATTTCATTCTGGATTCCTTAGAGAATCTATCCTACTTATTGCATCAGCACGAAAAGACACACAGACCTCCCTGAGTCCGAAAAACACATTTTTAGAATTATTTCTGTCTATGAACACGATGACTCGAAAACTATTAGAGCTACGGGGATGAAATTTGGTATGTGATCTTACACATAATATATAAGATTCTATCAAATTTTGGACAAAATCCGTCAACTGGAAGTTTGTCTGTCTGCATGTCCGCGGTCATGTGAACACTGTAACTCAAAAACTTGAATAGCTAGATGGATAAAATTTGGTACACAGTTTTATCATCATGAATGTAGGTGCGTATAAAAGTTTGGGCCAAATCCGTCAAAGGGTTGACTGTCTGTCGGTCTGTATAATTGCAATGGCATACTTGTAAAAATTATATCTCATAACCCCTTTGGCTTTGATAAATAAAACTTAGTATCGCGGATGCTACCATTAATTATAGATCTGTGCCCAATTTTCATCGCAATAGGTTAAAAAGGAGGTGTTCAAATTGCATATTCAATTTTTAAACTTTTGAAACGAATCCGTTATCTCCACGCGCATGCGTACTGAAAGCAATCTCTGTACAGGATATTCAGCAGCTTGGCGCTTTTTCCTTCCCTTTTGGCTCCTTTTCCCCCTTTTGGCGAATTCTGATCCTACTCGGATTATTTTATTTCCGTTTGCTTCGTTGTTTTCACGTGTCCTGGAGAAACTTGTTGCGTTCTGGGAATAGAGCAGATTCGAAATTTTTATCCGTGCGAGGGTGCGGGGAACTGAGAGTTTTTGAGAAATGAGTGTACGAGAAGTTTTAGGGGAGGCCACCCCCACTAGTTTCGTTAGGTCACAGGCATTTCAGTTAGTGGAAAGTGAGTGATGTTGACTTGCCTCCCAGAGATCTTCCTTCGACAGACAGAAGAGGTCCGAGTAGCCGACGCTTCTGACGTTCGCAGTCCTGCGGTTCCCCGTTTTCACGCCGGAGATGTTCAGCAGGCTCAGCTCTCCGAAGACGCTGCCGTCGCAGAGCGTCGCAAATACCGTCCTGCCGTCGTCTGCAACCACCTCCAGACGGCCCCGCTTCACGATGTACATTTCCTTGCCCACGTCGCCTGCGGAAAGAAGGAATTTTTAGAAGCTCTCATTCACCGTGATGTGCAAACGCATATTGCGACTTGCAAGTGCATATTGGCATGAATGTAACCCGTATGACCAAGGCAAGTCATATAAAGCAATTATTAACGCCCCACACAAATCTTTAGCCCTTTATTTCCCAATTTTGCTAAAAAGTACTACAGTAGAACCCCGCTAATCCGAAATTCCGGTTAATCCGAACCGATTTTATTTTCAAAAATTATACGTAATTGAAAAGATTACCTGAAAAGATTTAAATATACATACTGAAAACAAAAAAGTACTTTTTCAGCATGCATAATTTTGTACACGTTGAAGAAACTAATGCAATTCGCCGTAAGATAAGGTCACTTCATACAGGAGCACATCCATTATTCTATTGAAAAGGGGGAGACATTCTCTTTCTATTGCTTTTGAATTAAAGGGAATTCAAGAGATATTAGTACTGAGTACTTATAACTTACATTTTTTTTAGCACACATCTTTTTCTTTTCTATTTTTATCGGAATTTCGGGTAATCCGAATTTTTTGTAATCCGAACAGGCACCGGTCCCAATTAGTTCGGATTAGCGGGCTTCTACTGCACTTTAAACACGCTTATATTTTCGTAATTTAACTTTTTTAATTTCTCGTATACGAAGTATACAAAGAGAAAGTATAACAATCATCAAAAAATTCGAACTCGAGATTTTGATGTGATCTTTACACATAATTTGTAGGTTTCTAGTAAATTTTGGACAAACTCCGTCCACGGAAAGTCTGTCTGACTGTTTGCCTGCGTTCTTGAGAACACAGGCGCAGATTTTTTCACTTATCGAAACGCAATCGATTCAGAGGATTACTTTTTTTTTTTATCACATGCTGCATTCCACTGTAACAACGTCGTTCTGGTGTGGTCAAGGATAAAGGAAGGTCGGTTCGCTCAACGCATCGTCTTCCTTCCAAAATTTACTTTAAAAAATATCCTGCTTGTAATCCTTGGTAGATTCTACTATATTCTACTATAAAATCTAACAAATTTTATTATAAGCCTGTCAGAACGCCTGAGAGGCCGAGAACCGAAGGAATGAATCCAACGGCCTTGAAAACCTCCAGGGTGCGAGCGTTCAGTTCAGAATCTTAAAGCAATATATAACAAAGGAAACACTCCAGCCAGGAGACGCTTAAAACCAGTTTTCACACAAAAGCTTCCGCCGTTCAAAATGGTGAGCATATAGTTCCATTAAATAAAAGTAATTTATAATTTAATAAACCTTGAAATATTAAAAGAAATTACATAAAAAGTTAAAGCAATTAATAATTTAGTTGATTACTAGAAAAATAAATATGATAAATTGAGATATTTATTAAAACTGTTAAAAATTCCTTTGATAATTTAAAAGTTGCCAAAGATGCCACAAGATAAGAAAGAAACTTTGGTGACGAAAATTTAAATTATTTAAAAGTACTGGTAAAGCCGAAACATGATGTAGTTGCATTTTTGCAATCTAACACCCGGTTAATCGAACTGGGGTTAACTGAAACCTGGCTTATCCGAAATGTCTTAAATCGCAAATCCAAAAAAACATGTACTGCACTGCACGGAAATAATCGCGAACTCTGGAGCGAGCTGGGCTAGGAGAGATGAATACCCGGCCTAAAAATGTAATTTTAACTTTAATAAAGAACATAAGCGTAGCCTTCAAAGAGTTTTGAATTCATTTAACCCTCAAAACATTTCCGAATTACATACTGTATTTAGATACAATATTTACATAAAAACATTTTTTTAATATACCACGTTTTTAAAACGGACTAAAAAGTAAAAAATAATTTCTTCTAGCCCCATGCAGATTGATAAACCCATACAGATTTAAAACGAAAAACGTGGGGCGCGTGCAATAGATAATTAATGCATATATAGTTTATTTAAGTAATTAAAAATTTTATTTTAATGCAAATTATATGAACTGTTGTGTAAGTTTTCTCAACGGCAGCTGCTCTTTGCACTTCTTACTATTAAATATTGCACGCGCCCCACGTTTTTCGTTTTAAATCTGTATGGGGCTAGAAGAAATTATTTTTTGCTTTTCAGTCCGTTTTAAAAACTTGGTATATTAAAAAAAATATTTAAATAATTATTTTCTGCTTTTTAGTCTTGTTTGTGTGAAATTTTGCAATCGACTTTAAACATCTTGATGAGATTATGGCAGAGACATGTGACAAATTTCAGGTTAATTTCAGTTTCTTTTCATCTTCAGAAATAGAAAATTGTTATACCTACCCATCAATAATATATCAATCTGTTTAATTGTTATTTTCATGAAAAATAAAATAAAGAAGCAAGCAAAATTAATTTTATAAGATTTTTATTTCAATATTAAAACCAAATTATTGCCAGATCCTTCTTAGTTAGCAATTTTTAATATACGACTCACTAATGCGATGTTCCCCCCACTCCTCCCTGCGGGATTTCTTGGAATCCACTTCTACAAACATCGCTATGCACGAGTGACGCCTGGACAGCGCCATCTGTCGAAGCTCTGGGTCGGAACAACACAAAATATTAAATAAAAAATTAACAGACAAACAAACAGACAAGAAAGTGAGTTAATATTGCATTGTCATCTAGTTCTGAGCTATGATTAAAGTTTCAAGTCTCCAGCTTATAGAGAAGTTAGCTTAAAATCGATTGCAAAATTTGTACCGAACAGACAGACAAGAAAGCGAGTTAATAAAAGCGTGGTAAAATAGTAACAGATATTCACGGCTTAATCGAAAAAATCATTATCCGAAACGGCTTCTCCCTCCCTTTAGTTCGGCTAACCGGGGTTGTACTGCAACTTTTCTTTCGCTAATACCGCCGTTTTTTGAGATATATCCTTAGTTTTAATAAATACTAGCACTAACTTCACGGCGTTGCCCGTCACATCATGAATTTCAACATTTTTTTTAAAAAAACACTACAATCTTCAGCTTCAGGTTTAAACTTTGAAATCACGTTATGTAAATAGCTCGTTAAGGTTATATTTCTTTTCTTTTTTTCAGTTTCATCGAAAGTACACGCAAGATGAACATGTCTTCTGTAACTAAAGATATCAGTCTTCAAAAAGTATAAAAACAAACAAATTAAAAGCACGATCTCGCGACGCGACAACAGACGTACTGCAAAATCTCGCTGAAAGTGAAGGGATTATGACATCAAGTAGTTTCGACGAAATGCATGCTGGGAAACAACACCGCGACCTTGGTTACGAAGAATGATGAAGGAAAAATTGGAACGAAAATATTTTAACACTTCAGAAAAAATTAATTAAAATTCAACCATAAAAGATATTTTAACCGTTCTTGTTTTAGATCAGAGGGGAATATTCCATTCATTACCTCAAAAAAATGAAAGAGATAATTTTATTAGAACGGGGGATGCTGTAAATTTAAATGCGAAAACAAAATTTTGTCGGCAAAACTGACTATTTTTAAAAAAATTTTCAAAATTCATTAAATTACGTTTGAAGTTCAAAAAAATTTAATTAGAAAGAAAATTGTTATCACAAGGAAGCTTTATTACAATCCGAAACGTACAATGGCATAACAAAACACAAACTTTTGGCTATTTTTCTACATATTCGCCACTGAAATTGGCAAATTTGTAGTATCGTCAAGTCAATTTCAAGAAACCATCCTGGTAAAAATCGGTGCCCAGCGAGCGAAGGAATTTCTTCACAGCCGGCGGCACCTCTTCATTGCTTCGGAAGTGACGTCACGATAGTGCTGACTTCAGAGGGGTGCCGAAGGACCTCACGCTGATCACAAGACTGCAAGATTGGCAATAAGCCTCGAGGTGTTTTGTTCTAGGACAGGGGTTCCCAATCCTTTTTTCTCTCGCGTACCCCTTGATTATTCTTTTTCTTTTCGCGTACCCCTTGATTATTCTTTTTCTTTGCGCGTACCCCTTGATTATTCTTTTTCTTTTCGCGTACACCCTACTATGATAACCAACTCCCACCCCCAACCCTCCGTCTATGCAAAGAAGTTTTTATCAATAATATTAAGGTTAGTGAAGGACTCGAATTAATAACATATGCAGAACTTATTTTTGATTTTACATTTTATTCCACTTTTACAATATTATTAATTCAAGGCCAAAGCAGATGAAACTAGCATAGTAATTATTTCGTTCTAACTTATATAATGGTAGCTAAACATTACACTTCGTAATAATCAACTATTCACGTGGTATAGTTATTAAATAGCGAGTATTCACTTAGAAACAAAATTATCCAACTTTTTTAATCCCTTGTGTTTTCTTGTTTCCGCGTTCCCCCAAATGGTCCTTTGCGTACCCCAAATGGTCCTTCGTACTCCCAAATGGTCCTTGCGTACCCCAAATGGTCCTTTGCGTTACCCCAAATGGTCCTTTGCGTCCCCCAAATGGTCTTTGCGTTTCCCAAATGGTCCTTTGCTCACTCCCAAATGGTCATGCGTTTCCCCCAAATGGTCCTTTGCGTTCCCAAATGGTCCTTTGCGTACTAAATGGTCCTTTGCGTACCCCCCCAAATGGTCCTTTGCGTACCCCAAATGGTCCTTTGCGTACTAAATGGTCGTTGC
Source organism: Araneus ventricosus (assembly GCA_013235015.1). Taxonomy (NCBI): domain Eukaryota; kingdom Metazoa; phylum Arthropoda; class Arachnida; order Araneae; family Araneidae; genus Araneus; species Araneus ventricosus. Next base: position 9,751 of record BGPR01042947.1, read on the forward strand.
GTACTCCCAAATGAACCTTTGCGTACTCCCAAATATTTTGCGTACTCCCAAATGGTCCTTTGCGTACACCCAAATGGTCCTTTACGTACCCCAAATAGTCCTTTGCGTACTCCCAAATGGTCTTGCGTACCCCAAATGGTCCTTGCTCCTCCCAAATGGTCCTTTGCGTACTCCCAAATGGTCCTTTGCTCCTCATGGTCCTTTGCTCACTCCCCAAGTGGGTTCTTTGCTCCTCCCAAATGGTCCTTTGCGTACTCCCCAAATGGTCGCTGCTCACTCCCAAATGGTCCTTTGCTCACTCCCAAATTGACCCTGCGTTCCCCAAATGGTCCTTTGCGTTTTCCCCCAAATGGGGTCCTTTGCGTACCCCAAATGGTCCTTTGCGTACTTCAAACCCTTTACGTTCCCCAAATGGTCCTTTGCGTACCCCAAATGGTCCTTTGCGTACCCCAAATGGTCCTTTGCGTACTCCCAAATGGTCGTACTCCCAAATGGTCTTTGCGTACTCCCAAATGGTCGCGTACTCCCCAAATGGTCCTTTGCGTACCCCCCAAATAGTCGCGTACCCCTAAATGGTCCTTTGCTCCTCCCAAATGGTCCTTTTAAGTACTCCCAAATGGTGCTTTGCGTACTCCCAAATGGTGCTTTGCGTACCCCAAAATGGTCCTTTGCGTACCACAGGTTGGAAACCTCTGTTCTAGGACGATAATGCAAAACCCCACGCAGCAAGGGACACAAAAGAATACATTCCTTGCCTGGGATGGGAGAGATTGCATCACCCTGCCTACATCCCCGATCGTGCTCCATCAGACTTTCATCTTTTTCCTGCATTGAAGTCAGCACTATTCTGACGTCACTTCCGAAGCAATGAAGAGGCGCGGTCGGCTGTGAAGAACTTCTTTCGCTCGCTGGGCATCGATTTTTACCAGGATGGTTTCTTGAGATCGACTTGACGAGACGACAAATTTACCAATGTCGGTGAGGAATATGTGGAAAAGTAGCCAAAATGTTGTGTTTTATTATGCCATTGTATTAAAGCTGCCTTGTGAAAAAGCATCACGTGTCGTGCTTTCGGAACATTCCTCGTACCTGAAATTTTCCTTCCGAAAAGGAACCCCGTTCCCACACTCACCTTTCCTACATATGTAATCTCCTGGACTGAACACTTGAAGCCGCAGTCTCAACACTAACTGCACCAATAATCCCGGTTCACAGTCTTGAAATATTCGCACTTGCTTCAAAGTGTCCAAATGAACATGGATCGCTATCTCTGCCTTTAACTTATCCGGCAGAGTGGATGTCACTGCATTTTCGTCAAGTGACTGTTTGTTCGTCCACAGGTAGTCGAACCACTTAATCACACGATTTTCCAAATCCGGACCAACCTTCCGGAACTCCAGATACTGTTTGACGTTGTCCATTTTGCTCTGGAACTCAGCTCTGGCCGCGTTCATGTTGGTGATCATGCTCCCGATGTTGCCGACGATGGTGGCGAATATGAGGACGCCCACCAAGAAGTCGACCACCACGAACAGGTACTCGATGTCTTGTTCCGGAACGGGCACTTCGCCGATCGTCGTCAGTGTCAGTGTCGACCAGTAGAAACTATAAATGTACTGGTGGCTGAGAGACCCATACTTTGGATCCGACACATTTTTATACACCTGTTTAAGAAAAAAGTCATAATTAGATTTATTTCCTTTAAAATTATTCACAAACTAGTATTAAGTTTCAAATCTTGCATTACTAATTTAATAACCCAGATCTGTCTCTCGGCAACGCTCTGACGTCACCAACAATGAAACTCGCGCCATAGCACTGTGAGATATTAAACAGCATTATTTCATTGTTAGAGAACCTAAATTTCAGTAATTTTACATTTAAAAGAGTAATTGTCTTTCTAATTTCGAATTTAATAGCTCTAAAATAGTGAAATGAAATTTGCTATGGATTGATATAAAATGTATCTCGCTATGATCAATAGTTCCCGAGAAATTTTAAATTATATTGATCATATATTTCAAATTAATTTCCGTTTTCTAATAGAAAGTAGTAAATTACGTCAGTGGTATATCATGCGCGAGATATAGTTTGGACGCCACGATGCATCTGATCCCAGTGGCAGAAACACCGCGACGCTGCGTCGTACGTCGCAGATTTTGGACAGTGTCTGCAGACTATTGTGTTATAATGTTTATCATGTGCTCATAAAATAAATCCCATCATGAAAAATATAAAAGTTATTAATCACACTTTCTAAAGAACTTAGCAATTATTATAAAACTCACATTGCTAAAATATGCAATCCTCTCGCAATCTTCGTCCCCCCCCCCTCTTTTTTCCCTATGCTGAATGGGCTCCCCTAGCGACTGCGATTTGACTTTGAAGTACGCTAACTGCCTCGTATCGGTATTGTTCACGCCCAACGTTTTCTATGCGTTTTATTCCGATACATTTCTGGAACGGAACCTTTGGTTTCTGGAAATAACACGTGGTTTTTACTTTGAGATGGCTATGTATATAGATAAAATTCGTTGTTTTGATTGCGATTCTACACGATTACGAAAAAACTTAAAGCAGCATTATTTACTCCAGCCTGAAAATAAACCTCCGAAGTTTCGATCGATCTCTACGGCTGCATATCAATCATTTTTTAAAAAACGGGAGCGAAAAAAGAACAAATTCTGAAATTGATAAAGACGAGGAACAGAGTTCAAGCCAAGATTGCCCCAATTTTAAGCGTTCTAAGGATTAGTTAAGAAATATGGAATTCATTATTATACACACTTTCAAAATGTATCTACATATGTTCAAATGCAAAATTCCATAAAATCAAAAGTTGTATCAAGAATTTTTGAGGAAGACAGCTCTGTTCTTCCTTGTTTTAAATAATAAACAATGAGACTATGAAATATTATATACGTATAATTGCAGAACAATTTATCAGTTTGCATACAAACCATTAAAATGCATATCAGGATAAATGTGCTAAAAAGTTTAAAAGTTTTTGTTTCGTAAAAAAGCAATTATTTATTGCATTTTAAATTAAAAACATACAAGAAAGACATTTCTTGGCATACTTTTTTTTTTACAATAAACAGGAGGCATAAATCTTATATACTAAAAGCCGAAGGTAAGCAAACGTATGTTTGTATCTAGGTCCGGCTATCTTCTCACGAACCGCCGAAAGGAGAAACGAGCGGAAGGTACCAAAAGATGGGGAATAATCCAAGGAATCCATTTCAACCATTGAAATTCTGAAATTACAATTAGTTAAAAATATATTAATTAAAAAAGCGTAAATGAATGAAATTTTGTGCTGCCATCTATCGACAGCTCCTATAACTATG